>CAUYRH010070935.1:0-27064 GCA_963574655.1 Perodicticus potto | reverse complement strand
TACCACATCGTGTCCTGTCTCCTTGCAAGGTCCTGCCGCTGAATGCACTTTCCCAGTCACTCTGGCAAAGTTAAATGAACCCAAATCCTCGTCTTCTATCCTAGCCTGTCTCTTTGCATCAGATCAAATTCTGACTTGCCTCTAGGCTACTCCCCTATAAAAAAATAAACTTCAATGTTCAGGCTTCTCAAACTGAGCAAATCTAAAGATCCATTTCTTTTATGACAACATCTGTCTGTGGCTTCTCACCTCACTGCCCTCAATGAGTGTTATTAATTTGTGTTTCTGTAAAATGTCTCAAGAATGGAAGAAAAAGTATCCAATGTGCTCAGTACTTTTATGAAACCAATATATAATCACCCGCACTTTCATATGAAAGATAAAACACAACTACTGTTCAGGAGGAAGAAGGGAAAAAGAGAGGGAAGGGAATGGAGAGCGTGGGTGAAGGGAGGGTAATCGGCAGGACCTCACCTATGAAGTATATTGTAAGGGTACATGTCAAATCTATTACGAGTAGAATATAAATGTCTTAACACAATAATTAAATAAGTGAGGTGAAGGCTAGGTTAATCAGTTCGATGTAAGGATTCCAAATTATACATAAAATTAGCACATTGTATACACATAAATGCATTGATGTATACAGTTATGATTTAATAAAAAAATTTTTTAAACAAGTTTGTTTCCATGAGTTGATCTATGATCACCTCTCCAGATTCTCCCTTATTGCTGATTTCTGGAATACTATAGCAGATTTCCAACAATTTCTCTAACTACAGATTCTCAAAGCAGCCATTTTCCTTCAAATTCATGGCCAGTTTATCTTTCTGAAACCAAATGTGCATCTTGTCATTTTCCTGCTAGAACCTTCAGGATAGAGTCGGGGGTCAAGGACTTCCTGTTGAGAGGTACCAGGAATACAATCTGGATGCAACAGCAGGGCAGGTAGTAGTGGACTTGATTTGGTATTGTGTTTCCATAGCAAGCTCACTATTCTTAGGATGTGTTCCTGTGGGTACTTGAAGAAGCATAATACATACATAGTTCATGACATCTACTAAGGAGGGTGACTAATTGTCCTAAAGCCACTCATTGCTGCTGATGCTGTTTTATTGCTTTCCTATCAAGTGAGTACAATGTGTAAACCTTCAAGCCTTACACAGTGCTATGGGGAAGGAATAGGTTTGCAGTAAGGCAGTTCTGAAGGCAAAGCTTGATACCATATTTAATTAGCTGCCAGGCTAAATTCCCATTCAGAAAATCAAGATGCTATGTCCTCCTAATATACCATGAAAATTCAATACCACAATATGTGTACCTGACATTGACCCTGGACATAGTAATTTCACAAAAATTGGTAGTTATTTTTATTATCATTCACTACTATTGGCCTCATTTATCATCTGATCCCAAGTTACTTTCCCAGGTTGTCAACCAAAAGGGAAATAAGCAGTGGTTAAATATTCATGGCCCTCTTGCCCGTATGTTCACTACCACTGCTGAACTGGCCCGTCTCACTCCATCCCCTTGAAAAGTGTTCTAACTACCCAGCAAGTGCTCAATTGAAGATTTAATTTGTACATTGAAAAGTGTTCTATCATTCTCATCTACCCAGTAAGTGCTCAATTCAAGATTTAATTTGTACATTGATGAAGCCTTCTGCATTTCTGGAAGTGGAGTTTGGTGCACTCTCATACCTAATAAAGAGATTTTTAAAAAATACTCTTATCATATGTTTCAATTATTGATTGACCTGACCGTGTCTCCTCTAGGATAGAAAACTCATGGAAACCCAGAATTCTGTCTCCTTTCAGCTCAAGTAGTACCTAGCCCATGGAAGATTACTCAGTAAGTGTCAGCAGAATTAATAACTTTGAGACTTGCACAAATTACATTGTCCACTAAGACTCCACCATCCTGATAAGATGTAACCATGCCACAACACTTCAACATTGCACTGTCAATACTGTTTTTAAAAATCTTACCATCTCCAGATGGACTTATTCTGCACCGTACACTGTTTGGAGTTTTAGCTCCATTATCTCTGGTGTTGCCTTCTCATTCATTTTCCTAGATGGCAAAAATATTTAAGGGCAGGGACTGCTTTGCTAATTTCTGTATTCACATAACCAAGAAGGTGCTTAGGAATAATGGTGAAGTAGCAGGTTTACCATTCATCCCCCCCCTCCTTTAGCAAGAAACCATCCTTTAGAAATAAAAAAAGTGACCCAATCAAACCTCCACATAAGCATGCTAATGACAGGGTCTTCCTGGCAAGCAATGGAACGGCATTTTTTACTGAGACTGCACTTATTTATGAAATGCTTATTGTCTGGCATTGCTTATGGTAAACTACCTAGAATCTAAGGATTTATGGGGCATGGTCTGCTGGGAAAAAACTATGTAACTCTCTGGATATAAAATGGAGATTTTCATGAGAAATCTCCTACATATCATGATCTACGTGTATATGACTTAATAAAAGGAAAAAAAAAAGAAGTCTCCTACATAAAACTGGGCTCAAGGAACGCATTGAGGAGGCAGGAAAGCATTTTTGAGCCGCTGTGGAAGTTCAGGAGCTCTCTGTGGTTTGCCCAAGCCATGTGATGACCGGTGTTCCTAAATTTATTAGCAAAGCTAGAGATTGGGTCAGATCTGTGATGCATGAGGATCTCTTCTTGACAAACTGACCTACAGAATTATCTCAGGTTCCCATAAGCGTTTCCTGAAAGAACACATTTTATGCCTGTTCAATATATTGCACCGAGGTTCTGAGAGAGATGTCATTGAATATATCCAACCAAGGTGCATACGGTGATACAGCATTTCTTTCCTGAGTTATAAGCACCGGAAACAGTAAAGTAGATTGGTTGTCTACACTCTGCTAGATGGGAGTGACCACTCCATGTAGGAGGGCAGTAATAGGATCACAGATGACCGTCAAGATGGCCACCTTGATGCCCTGCCCTGTGTCTGCCAGCTACCCCACACCTATGGAGTCAGGTTGTGTTTTGAAGTCTAATCCAGCTCTATAATCCCCAGCCCACCGAGATGGCCCAGATAACATTTCCTGCATCAGAGTAAAGCACTCACAATACTAAAATCCATCTGGCTTCCCGTTGTTAACCAAGGATCTGTTTCTTCAGGACCGCAGAGATGAGGCAAGAATGGAGCTGTCTTTGAAGCTAACAAAAGCTGAAGGTCAGATCCTCTCCATGGGATACAAAGCAAATTCAGAGAGGAGGAGCAGCCAAATGGTATTTGAAGTGTTCCATCAGGATAAGTACTTCTGTAATACACACCATTCATTCGTTATTTGAAGCAGCTTTGTTTTCTCCTCACAGTGCTTGAGGTATTATGATTTTAAAATATAATATGTTCCACCTCCCATTGATTAAAAATAGCACAGTTTTTTGAGAAATGGTATTCCATTTGTTCACACCACAATGAAATACACTTATGAATTCGAAATCAATTTTACCCCCAATTCTCGTGTTATGTTACGCTTCCCAATAACCCCATACTTTTCTATTTAACAAAAAA
The DNA here is from genome assembly GCA_963574655.1 of Perodicticus potto. Lineage (NCBI taxonomy): Eukaryota > Metazoa > Chordata > Mammalia > Primates > Lorisidae > Perodicticus > Perodicticus potto. The sequence goes on along the minus strand of CAUYRH010070935.1, from coordinate 23,518 downwards.
GAGCAAATGCAGAGATAATAAGAATAAAAATCATACTTTAATTTATTCTACACAAATGACACTTGTCTGACCCCTTAACTTTTCCCACTCTTGGACCCAGGTCACTCTATGTTTCTTTCTTTTATTCATTTACTTTTGATACAGAGTCTCACTCTGTCTCCCTGGATGGAGTGCGATGGCATCCTAGCTCACAGCAACTTCAAATCCTCGGACTCAAGAGATCCTCTTGCTTCAGCCTCCCAAGTAGCTGGAACTACAGCCTTGCCACAATGCCCACCTAGATTTTCTTTCTTTTCTTTTTCTTTTTTTCATAGAAACAGGGTCTCGCTCTTGCTCAGGCTGCTCTCGAACTACTGAGCTTAGGCAATCCACCGGCCTTGGCAATTCTCTGTTCCTTTCTTTCATTAAGTCTCTCTCTACTCCACATTTATTTCCCCATCCCTTAACCAGGACCCTGCCCTTGTCCCTGCCCTCTGTACCTCTTCTACCAATACTTCCTCATGTTCAATACACATGAACTTCAGGATTTCTCCACTCCTCTTTCTCTTCTTCTGAAAGTACATCCTCTCCACTGCTATCTCCTGTCTCTTTATCCTGTCCTCCTGACTTCACTCTGTGCTTGGCTGATTTAGATATGTATTTCCCGAAATCTAAAAGAATCATATGAACATTAATCTAACTGTTTCACTCTAAATCTATATAAATATATGGAACATGATACAGTGGACACTATTTTTCTTCTTCACCTCCCCTTCTTCCCATTTTTTTGTAACTCCTTTACCCCCATTTTACCCCAGGTGTGGCTCCTCGCCTGAGCTGGGTAGCCACAGCATCTAACTTCTCCAGACCACTGTGAAGGCGCTAAGAAGCAACACAGTTATGGGCAGTCAAAATGATTCCCTGAGAATTCCCAACACCTTTTTCCCTCTGTGATCATAAAACTATGGAAGTATGCATCAGAAACTACAAGTGACAGTGGTTCTAAACTCCTAGAGAAATCAATGAAAAATAAAAATGAAATGATCACAAACAGAAGCAGAAAAAGGTGTGAGCAAGAGGTGACAAGATTAACATCCTAATGTCATGTATTCCTAACACCTCTTCCACCCATGTTTTCACATAATTTTATATATGAAATAACAAATTCTATTTTGTATTAGATAACTTGAATTTATTTTTTTTCATTCCTTGCAACAAGAGTCTTAACTTCCATGGAAGATAGAAAATTCTATATATTGGATACAGATCTTCACTCGGTGATAGGCAAGGAGTATTTACCCATTTGGAGAAAATTAAGTAGCTAATCAATTAGATAAGTAAGTGTATAACAAAATATTAAAATGGAGATTTTCGTTGAGGCACTGAGAGATTTCAAGCAGTACATTTCAAAGAAGGTACTGGACCAATCACACCATTCACTGAGAGAAGGCCTAACCTCCTCATCACGTTGAAAATACAAAATCATCTATAGATAGGATGGAAATTATAGCAGTTTGTTTCTGGAGAGAGTTGTGCTATGATTCCCAAATTCTCCTAAGAATGAGGGGTGCCATGGTCATATCTTCCAAATTTAAACCAAATGAGAGCGACTTAGAGTTAGCAGATGATCACACATCTACTCACAATTGTCATCTGAAACCTAAGTCTGGAACCAGCGGAATAGAGTATCCCTGTTCAGAATGTTGTCTGGCATTCGGTAATTTTCAAATAGTTAATAGTAAGAGAATATAAAAGAAAAGCCTTAGTCATTGTTTAGCTTTAACAGCCCTAAATCCTATGCTTAGAAAATTGTGTTTAATTTGCATAATGATGTTTCCGATCCAAAATACATATCCAGAGGCTGAAAAGTGACCTTTCACTGTTTTAGAGTGGTGCTAACACTTTCCTTTATATTCTTATTTAGAGACTCTGGTAGAGATGGATATTTTAAAAAAGAAAAATAAAAAGAGTTACTTGCAAACAATAAAATATTTTATAATTTTGTATCCATCCATGACCTCTTTTTTTAACATCACTTTACACTGCTGTGCTTTTTGTGGGTGGTGGTCTGACAGTGGCATCACGGTTGTCTAAACCACATACACGTTAATCCCTTTCTGTTCTCCTTTTCAATGCTTTTGGCCATTAGTCAAAGGGCAAGCAATGTTTAAGCACCTGCTCCTACTGTGGCTTTGGGCCCCTAGAAACTCATAATTAAACACGGTGTGATTTTCGACTTCTTCCCTACTCTTTTTGGTATGGTGGAGGTTCACGTAAAGAAAGTAATTCTGCAAGGACTGTTAGCGTCTTATCACTCTAATAGACCCCCCCAAGAAATGCAAAGCCAGTTCCCTCCCTAAACCCTGTTAGATGTGAGGATCTGAGATGGCAGTTAGAATGCAAATTGTGCCTCACAAACCGAAATGACCTTGTTCGATCATATTTATGGCTATACAAAACAAAGAAGGAAGAAAATGAGAAAGGGAGGGAGGGAAGGAGGAAGGAAAAAAGGAAGGGAAAAAGAGAGGGAAAGGATAGGAAAGGAGTAAGAAAAAAAGTCAATGTAATCTCTCTGCAAATTATGGTCATTTTATTAAGTCTGATTATAATAACTAGTAACCTAAACTATCTTAAGAAAACATTACAGTGTCTAGCACATAATAAACATATAACAAATGTTTATTAAATCGATAAAAAGGAATAAATTGATAACATGTAACTTTTCACCAGTTAGGCATCTCTGGCCATGCATCTTCACTGTTGAGTAGCTTGAAAGCTGAATACTGGTCAGCTTCATCTCTCAAGGTCAAAATGTAGTCCCTTCTGGGATGTGATGAATCCAACTTACTAATTATGTGGACCATATTAGCTTCCCTAGTGATCATATGTGTATTGTTACTGATACAATGTCATAGTTAGAAAAAAATTATTTTAAAAAGAATTTAGAGAATGACTACTTTCCAAAATCCAATAACAATAGTCAATATGAGAAAAAAACAGGATTTTCTGTTAAACAGTAAGTGGTTCGAGTGACCTTGGTATAATGTGTTTGTGGTTGCTGTGTGTAGAATCACACTTAAAATGCAACCCATATTTGTTTTTTTAAGCACATGTAATTAAATAAGAAGGTATGGGAAAGCTGACAAGGTTCTAATTAACTTAACTTCTAGTTAGGTCAGTGAACATAAAAATTGCCTCCTTGGTTCTGACCTTTATTTTTAAAAAATTACAGACTTTTCACATGACAGCATTAAGATACAATTGAACACACAGAAATAAAGGTATTCAAGTATATCTGGAAGTCATTAGGGCTCAGAATCCTTATTTGGAATCTTTGACAGCAGAACAGAGGGGAAAGTTGGAGGAGATTGGGGAGCATCTCACCAACATTAGAACATACGATGTTGGACCTTTGGTTTCTGAAAAAGGATTCTACATCTATTGCTTCTGGTTTTTTTAATATTTATTTTTGTGTTTCAGAAAAAATGGATGGGGGAAGTAGCTTCAAATTAAGCTATTTCTTTGCCAGCTAATCAAGTTTTCTTTTGTAGTTTACACCTCAGCATTTCTCAACATTAACAAAGGCATAAATACTTTATTATTTAAAAGAAAGACAATACTGGGCGGCGGCTGTGACTCAGTGAGTAGGGCTCCGGCCCCATATACTGACGTGGCAGGTTCAAACCCAGCCCTGGCCAAACTACAAAAAAAAAAAAAAAGTATATATACACATATATATGTATATATGTGTGTGTGTATATAAATATAAAGAAAGACAATACTAATTTCATAAAATTACCTGAAGCCCTGTGATCTATGTATTTACATACAAACACCTAATCAATACACATTTATTAGGTTTTATCATCAACCTACAACTGAGGTTGATAAACATCATTAAAAAGCATTGATAGTTAAGAGGGTAAGATATCAATTTTTCCCTCAGTAAGATTTACCCCTTGGGATGTGATGACTCAAAATTTATTAATTTTATTGGCAGTATTAACTTCTGCTGTGATTCTGTAGACACTGTTTCTAATACGATAATTATTATTATTATTATTTAGAAACAGAGTCTCATTATGTCACTCCCAGTAGGGTGCTGTGGCGTCACAGTTCACAACAACCTCAAACTCTTGGGCTTAAGAGACTCTCTTGCCTCAGCCTCCCAAGTAACTGGGACTACAAGGGCCTGCCACAAAGCCCGGCTATTTTTTTGTTGCAGTTTTCATTGTTGTTTAGCAGGCGCGGGCCGGGTTTGAACTCGCCAGCCTGGGTGTATGTGGCTGGCACCCTACTCACTGAGCTATGGATGCCGCCATCTAATACAATAATTTTTATTTATAAAAGGATTATTTTAAGACTTATTGAATGCTTATAAAAGTTGCCTCTTGATTTTTCTAAGTAAAATAGTAATAATAAAATACATGGAAAAGCCAAGAAGAACTTTGTAATTAAACACGGCAGATCAACAATAGTCTCTCAGTGCCTAGAAAGAGCCACTCCATGCAATCAGCAGCTTCTTTCTTTGCAATAACACAGCCTTCGACAGTCTTGAAGTAAACCATTTTAATGAAAATGAGACTCCTACCGCTTAGATATTTTTACAGGATTTAAAATACAGAGTCAGCATTTCTGGATGGTCAATTTCTGAGGAAGACCTTTATGATGTCCAGAGCTTGTAGGGAGCAGAAAATGCAATACAGAATGAGATACAAATAATAGACAGTTTCTAGAATTATGAAAAGTACAGGAGAAATAATTTCCAGCTTTTCTTTTTCCTGTTCAGCACTGATATCAAAATGAACATTTGGACATAGAGGTGAGCATAAGCCCTGCCTCGGAAGCGGTATTTCCAAACACACAAAGGTTATATTTATAAGCTGAGCAGCAAGAGACAATTTTCCTGCTGTGAGGCTTCACAGACCCAGCTTAGTCAGCAGGATGTTAAAAATCCTTCTGTAGACATATGTTAGCAAAGCTACCGGACTGGTCCAAGGTTCATTACCTTTGCTGACAATCGTCTGCAAAAGCACCAACTGAACATTTCTGACTTAGTCAGTGCAAATATGGATTAGCCAATATTTCAGAAAAGAAGAAAAAAGTGACCTTTAGAAATCTCTAATTTGGAAAGTGATAAGCAATTTGGCTCCTATTTATAGGAGGAAGCAAGTGTAAAAAATAAAACTAAAATCAGGGTGGAGAAAACTGTTCAATTTACTCATCCAATTTGTTTATCACATGACTAGCAACAATGAAGTGACCCAGGTAGAATATATTTATAATTATAAGGAAACAGATGAAACTGATGTGTGTGATATTGTTGTCAGTTTATGTTTTATGTTTCCAGGAGATAAACATTAATAAGTTCAATAGTCCTCCCCCTTTGTTAACTGCAAAATTAGCACAGTTCCTTTTTATTAACCAACCTCTTCCCCCAGTTCTTGTTCGAAAGGACCAAATAGTTCATTATTTATATTTAAGTGTATAGAGTATACAAGAAACCCTGTTTTACAGCAAAAATACATTATATTAACGTGTAAATCAATGTAATATTGTTTGTGAATTAATACCAATTACTGTAGTTTGAAGAACAATGAAAATTCTCAACATAGATAACTTGTATATGTGAGATTTCAGCTATAATCATACACATAAATATATATATAGTGTGTGTGTGTGTGTGTATATATATATATATACACACACACAATTTGATGGTCTAAGCAATTCCAGAAGAAAGGGCTCAGGCACTCCTGCAATACTTCAACAAGCATTAATTGAATATTTACTATATTCCAGGTACAGGGCCACTGTTAGAAGTAGAGAGTGATGAAGACGTTTTTCCCTAAATGATTTTAGTCAGGCATGACTAACTAGAATTTGTCACTCAATTAAACAAATACAGAAACAAAAGGATGGAAAGAAATACGAAACCAAGGTCTTTCTCTGGCTCATTAAGTGATTAGGAGGAACTTTTCCCTTTCAGAATGCATATACCAGTGTGTCCTCATTATTCACAGAGTCTGTATTTGCAAATTCATTTACTCACTGACATTAAATTGAAACTCCAAAATCAAGAGAGCACTTGTGTGGTCCTTTTGTGCACAGCATCAAAAAAACCCCTAAGTATTCTCATATAAATCGTCCCAGCTGAACCTGACCATGGGGATGCTCTGTGTTCCTGTCTCACCTGTCACACTATGTGTCCTTTCACGGGCTGTTTCATTTTTCTCAATTTGCGGGGTTTTTGTTCATGATTCTGCTATTTATAATGAGTGGCTATTTAAGTGCTGGAGTCTGTCTAGGATTTCAAGCACAAGGGAGGCTGTGATGAGCCTTACGAAGAAAATACTGGTATCACATAAGCTTCTGTGAGACTTATATTTTAGTGCTCCTGGCTATGAATACAATGATAATGAATCAACCAAATACATTAAATACAGTGTTATTAAGTAGAAAGACATATCAAATAAAGTGATGTATTGATGAACATGGCCAAAGGCTTGGCTGGAACCAAACTCTATGTTTATTCCAGGAACAACAGCTCAGTATGCACTAACCCAGTGCTTGCAGAAACATCACAGATTCATAGAACATAACTACCATGAATAGGGAGAATTGAATAAATATTTCTGGTTTTAGCTAGATTTTATAACTTTTCTCATAATTATAAGTTAGTTTCAGAATAAACCCACTTATCCTAACCCACAATAGAGGATATAACAAAAAATTCCAAGGATTAGGTAACATGTTATAGAGAAGTTCATTCCCAAAATTAAATGTGATGTCAAGTTTTTATGCCTTTGAGATAAAAATAAATAAAACTAACCTTGCGACAAATGCCTCTATAATTTCAGAGTGGGTACTATTTAAACAGTTATTTCCCAGCTCCCTATTACATGAAAAACAGTTGTTAAAGGAGTAAACCCAAGAAATGAAAGCAAAATAAATGAGGCCAAGATACTATTTTTTTTCATCTGAATTCTAGGCTTTTATGTCTCACAGATTTTGCCCTAGATCACTCTTCATTTTGTGGTTTGACTTGATTTCCAATGGAAGAGATACTGATTAAAACCATATGAAAGAATAAAATAAAGAAACAGAAGCAGAAAAGAAACCAACAAATCCAAAGACTTGCTTTTGAAAACATGACAAAGCCTTTATCCAGTAAGACTTTACCGATTAAAGTTCTAAATATTTTCCAAAATATTTTTCAGCAGCAATTAATTAGTCATCTCAAACTACTTCTAATGATAAGTTCTCATCTCTACAGAAAGATGGTGTTACTGGTTCTGTCGATTTAAAAACACTTCACTGTCCGTTCCCTGTGGACAAAGGCAGACACATAGAGAATGCAAAGATGGAACACACCCCGCCCATGCCATTCTGCAGGAAAATGCTGAGTGCCCTGACCAGGAGAGGTAGGGGGTTGGCAGAGAAGCACTCACATTCTCCTCTGTGGCCCCCTCCTGTGACAAATGACAGCAGCCCAGGGGTCAGGGTAGAATCTGTAGCAATGGAATTGGGCCAAAAAGACAGACTCAGAGAAACGGTAAATCTGTAACCTTGAACTCATTAGCAGAAAACTGTAACCAATTGCTAATTACCTTATGGCTACATTGTGAACTGTATATGTGTATATGTAAATTATGTGTGTGTGTCTGTAAATGCTACACCTGTTTGGCACCTAAAACTTGTACTAATGATTGAAGTGAGGGAGAGAAGATAACAGATTAACCAACACCTCTAATCGAAAATGAAGGTAAATTGTAAAATAGTGATGAACTTTCCAGTGAAAAATGCACTGATTGTACTTACTGTGTTAACTTAGGCACTTTAAATTAGTTTTATCTCATCCTGTCTTCTGAGGCAGAAATATTTCAATTAGAGTCCAAGTAAAAAAAAAGGTAGCTAAAGAATATCAATGGAACACCGTGTCTATGTGCTACCAGAACGAAAATGATCCTTTCTAAAATACATCTAGCACTTGAAGGCGTATAATATATAAGATGCTATCTAATATGTAAGCATCTAATATGTAAGATGCTATTAGTAAATTAAATAACTGGAAATTTCATAAGAAATTATTAAATAATTAAATTATTTCTTATTAAATCCAGTTAATCCATGAATTGTAAATATTATCTAAAGAGTTAATTATAGCAAATCAAAAACTGGGATTTATAATCTCCATATGAGAAATCTTAGGATGGACTCAAAGATTATAAAAAAGTATCTCCATCATGTTTTCCAAACATGTCTATTGCAGAAATAACTACAAATGTATGTGCTGTTCATATTTCAGCATACATTTATATAAGAGAAGGTGAGAGAATTCACATGTGTAAGCCTAGTAAGTAGCATTTACGGTTTGCAGGAAAAGGAAAGCCCTTCAACATTCTATCTGTTGAGTGTCTATATATGACTGACACAGGGTAAATGAGGCAGACTTCATTACTGACCTGTTCGAATTTGCATTCTAATAATGAGAAATATAATTTATGTATAGATATATGATATGCTATATGTTTTCATATGTTAATAACATAAGAAAATGTTAATGAAAAAATTAACAGCTGTTGTGGGTGTTTTGCAGGGGCCAACATGGGTGCTTCCATGCAGAGAGTGGGGTGGTCATGGCATCTGGAGCACAAAGCTTTGAGATCCTACCTTTGAAGGTAATCTCTGACTGGGAATCAGGATTATGAAAATGAGGGTAATGAATGTTATGAATTAAGTTCATTAGGAATTATATTCATGTATTATTCATTAGCATAATTACCTTCAATTATAAAAATGCAAGGAGAATAAAACTACCAGAGAAAACAAAATGGGAAAAACTGAATAAGAGTCATCACGAGCCGGCAACACTTTTCTTTCTCACTGCCACCATCTCTTTCCTAAGCACCAACACGGTATCACCGTTTAATTAGCAGTGGCCACAGAAAGTGAAAGAAAAACCCTGTTTTAAAAAATAACTTAAAAATTTTTAAAAGTCTTTAAATATACATGTAGACTTTCAAATAGTTTGGAACAGTTACAAATAGTTTCCACGTGAACATGCTGGTGTTCTTCACAGGTACAGGTGGAAAAGTAAGTTTATATGCAACCAAATTGCCATTCTTGCTCTCCTAGCATAAACTTTGTATGCCATAAGGTAAGTCAACATTAATGCATAGTTTACTCGCATCTTTGCTTTGCTGCCAAAGTTGCATGGTAACTTTGATATTAAATGCTAATGATATTTGTGAAGACAGTAGCTATAATTGGAAGCTGATCACTGATTTTTAGTTACGTACCCCATGGAACAAATGTATTAATGTCTTCCTCAAATGAAAGGTACGATAATCACTGTGTTAAGAGAGAAATGGATGACCCATTCATTCCATGCACATAGAATGGTTCTCTATGTGGTGAGGTAGAAAACTGGACTCTAGGGACACAGCTTGAGCAGAGGATGTTAGAAAATCACCAGATGCTTAAACACAAATATTTTATTTCCTTGGAGAGACACTGCATTCTACATGGTCCAGAAGAGAGATTAGAAATGCTAAAGATAGGGTTTAGAGAGAAGCAACATAATATCTTTCCCCAAATCATCCTCATTTCTATTTCAGTATGGAGGGTTCCAGAATGCTTGATTTGGCAAGATATATATACTAAAATTGGAATGATACAGAGATTACCATGGAGCTTGTGCAAAGATGACATGCAAATGTCTGAAGCTGTCCACATTTTTCAGTGGGAGGACTTACTCAAAGTGCTGAATGAAAAAAGACAGCCAACCAGTCAATCAAGAATTCTAGGTCCAGAAAAACTCTTCTTCAAAAATTATGAAAAATTAAGATGTTCTCACATAAACAGAAAATAAAAGAATTTGTTGGTAGTAGACCTGCCCCACAAGAAAAATAAAGGATTAAGGTGAATCTTTTAAGCTAAAATGATAGAATGCTAGATATTAATATGAACCTACACAAAGAAATAAAAACCACTAGTAAAGAGAAATAAAAAAGGTAGAATAAATGCATTTGTGTAACTCTTTCCTGATTAAAAGACAACCACCTAGAGCAATAATTGTGATACTGTGTTATGGATTTATACAGGTTAAAATCATAATTTGTTTGACAATAAAATCAAAGGAAGAAGGAAGTAACAGAAATGTATTGAAACAAAGTTTCTATATACTTTTAAATTAAGTTAGTATTCCTTTGTTCTAGAATATTTTAGTAAAATGCTAATTGCATTCCCCTGGGCAGCCACTAAGAAAATAATTTTTTAAATACAGTAAAAGAAACAAGGAAAATAAAATGATACAACTGAAAATGTTAATTTAACACAAAAGGCAGTAATGGAAGACTAAGAAACATAGACATAGAGAGAAAAAATTGTAAAATGCCAGTTATCAATTCTACCTCATTAGTAATTGCATTAAATGTGAATGGATTAAATACTATAATTAAAAGCAGAGATTGGTGGAATAGGTTTTAGTAATGATATAGTTAGGAGCTATCTAAAAGAGATAACCTTAAGATTCAAAGATATTGTAGATTGAAAGCATAAAATAATAAGAAAAATGTGTAAACAGACCTGGGGTAGCTATATTAACATTAGACAAAATAGATTTTAAGACAAAAATTGTCACGAGAGACAAAGAGGGATATTTTATAATGACAACCCATCAAGAAGATATAACAATTATAAACACATATATGCTAACATTAGCCCTAAAATATGGAAGGAAAACCTGACAGAATTGAAGAGAGACAGAGACAACTCAACACTAATAGACTTCAACACCTCACTTCCAACGGTAGATTAAACAATTAGACAGAAGAGCAACCAGAAATATAAGACATGAAGAGATCCAGAGGTTTCTATGAGCTTCTGGAAACAACAGGACTAACTTAACAGCAAGTCACAGAGCCACTATACCAAAGTGGAATAGACCTGTGCTAGCAAGACTTCTCCAGAGAAACAGAGCCAACAGAATAAGTATATATGGTTAGAGAGAGACAGACAGAGAGAGATTTATACTGAGGGATTGGCTCATGCGGTTGTGGAGATTTATGAAGTCTGTAAGATAGGCCAGCAGGCTAGATAGAGACTCCGGGAGAAGCTGAGCCGCCATGTATGTCCAATGTTGTCTATTGGCAGAATTCCTTTTGCTCTGGGAGGTCAGTCTTTGTTCTGTTAACATCTCCACTGAGTTTGGGACTAGCCTAGGCAACAAAGCCAGAGCTAATCTCTTAAAAAAAATTTAAAAAATTAGCCAGACATGATGGCATGTGCCTATAGTCCTAACTAATTAGGAAGCCGAAGTGGGAAATTTGCTTGAGCTCAGAAGTTGAAAGTTGCAGTGAGCTATGATTGCACCACCCCACTCCAGCCTGGGTGACAGAACTTTACATTGTCTCTTAAATACACACGCACACACCCTATTTGTACATGTGTGTGTTGACAGGGGCACTTACTGTTAGAAAACTCCTAAAATCAGGAAAGAAAGGTTATTTTTATTCTATTACCCATAAAAGAAGAATATTTTATTAAACTAACCACACAACTAAAACAAACAAAAATTCCCCTAGTTCATCTCTTTACCCTTTACTAACCCCTTCTCATAGAAAGGGTTACTTAGTTGGTGATGGTCAAGGCGACAGCTTACAGTGGTGGAAGCTCTGACTCCTGCATCTGGGGACCATTCTTGGACACTTCCCTTTAAACAAGTTCAGGCTGTCTTTCTCAGAGCATGCTCAAGGTAGTAAAATTACCAGAAGGAGTTTGGGATTTAACTTTACCAGCAATAAACGTGTTTTATCACTTTAATCTTATGTAAATTATTTGATAGGCCCTCAGCTAGCCGGTAGTAATAAATAATTTGCCACAGATTGTTTTCTTCTCTTTTAAGAAAAAGACTGATTTTCAGTTTTATTGACATATTTTGTTGGAAAGCGGTTTAACTAATACTCATGTCAGCACCACAATCTCCTGAAAAACCCTTGCAAAATCCTCCATTCTGGTAGGGACAAAATTGCTATCACAATTGCTGCCATTAAAATAAATGTCTTTTGTCTACCAAGAACATTTTTAAGCCTGTGTTTTACTTTTAAATTTTACCCTAATCCTGACTTTACCTGAAGGGCCAACCCTCCAAAACAGAGATACAAGAAGTATATTCTAGGAGTCTTTACTTACTTTCTTTTTTTCTTTTCTTTTTGGTTTCCTTTCTGGATAGCAGAAATCTGATCTCATCCCCACATAACCATAATCAGCAGTATACACACACACACACACACACACATTATTCAACATGAAAAAATGATCTATATTTTCATGCGATGCTTATATACTTAGGATGAGAAAAAAATGCTTGCCAAGTAAAGTAAAGGCATTAACACATTTTCAAGTGACTTCTCAAGTGCAATTTTTTTCTTGGCTCAGCATTTCATTTTTATAGCATCTATTAATCACGTGTAAGCAGCCTTTAAGTCCCCAGTCCCTACTTGGGATTACCTCACCATGGCTGCCCACTTCTGTCATTGTCCCTGTGCTCCCTTCCTGCCTCTCCACTGTTTTAATTCAGCTTTTTTTACTACAGGCCTTCAATCATCCCAACTCTACTATCCTTCAAGAACAGCAGCCATCAATTTCCAAAACTGTAGAACAGGACTAATGTTTATTCTTTCCAAGGAAATTCACTGAATAATAAAGACCATTTAAGACACACCAGGAAAAATTGATTCCTCCGGAGTTCAGAGCAACCAGTCCAGACTATAGAAGAACAACACCGTTTATCCTCTAGAACTGGTAGAGAGTGAAAGGGAAACGGCTACTAAATTTATCTTTGTTCTTCACTGAATTTGAATTTTAAAACTCACAGAATCTAAACATATAACTTATGAGGAAGAGAGGCTGGGTATAAAAAATAGCAACTTCTCGTCAAAATAAATATTTTAGGAAGCTAAGGATGTTAAAAGATATATAAGATGATCCCCCCAAATAGTACAATGGTGCAAGGAACCAACTACATTCTCAACTGAGAAAACATTTGACCAATTTTTTTTTCACCATTTCACTGAAATTGAAAACCAAAGATAAATGGTTGACTATTTTCATCTCTGCTCTTTTTCTTAAAAGAAAAATTGCTGAATTGCTGGGGATTTAAAGGCTAACCCTCATTAACATATTTTTCTAAGATATTTGTCATCATTCTGAATATGGTTGTGCTATAGGTCCCTTTTGAAATGTCCCCATTAGAATTCTAACGTTTGAGCATGAGAAATAGATACAGAAATCAGAAGAACCTCGAGGTTGTTGGAAATCATTTGAAAGGCAAGGGTGAACTCATATCCGAAATTCACACCTCCTGGATTTTTCTTCCACAAGAAGACTCCAAATAATGTCATTTCTTGCTCTGTCCTTTGCCTTCAGAGAGCTCAAACACAGGAAGTCACCGGATTACAAACAAGATAGGTACTACAGGTTTGTTCTTAAGTTGACTTTGTATGTAAATAAGAATAGGCACATTTAGCCATTGCCTATAATAACACCTGTGGCTCATTGAGTAGGGCAGCAGCCCCATACACTGAAGGTGGCGGGTTCAAACCCAGCCTCGGCCAAACTGCAAAACAGAAAAATAGCCAGACATTGTGGTGGGCGCCTGTAGTCCCAGCTACTCGGGAGGCTGAGGCAAGAGAATAGCCTAAGCCCAGGAGTTGGAGGTTGCTGTGAGCTGTGTGATGCCACAGCATTCTACTGAGTGCAATGAAGTGAGACTCTGTCTCTACAAAAAAGAAAAAGAAAAAAAGAACAGGCACATTTAGCCATTGCCTATAATAGCTTCTGTTCTTAAGTGTGAGTTGTACATTAGTCGATGTTTGTAACTTAGGGACTGCCTATACTAAAGCATTACTTACTATGAGAGACTTACAGAATTCTATTTAATGATTCATAAAAGACAACTTTTATTGACCAGTAGCTTTTGTTCTTCCTCAGGGGCACCATGTTCATTATGCCCCCTATACAAAATCTAATACCACGCTTCTTAAAAGTTAGAATAAGTTGCTTCCAAATGCAATTTCTACTCATTTTTCTCAGGGATAATGCAAAAAAAGGCAACAAATCAAAGAGGAAAACAGGTTAATTTCATGCCAATCATGAAACCTGGTGACGGATGCCACCATATGTTGCGACAAGATCTCTCAGCCACGGGTCATTGCTTTGAGAGGAGCTAACGAATGCTTGCAGTGCTGTGACACACCACAAGTCCCCCCGGGACCCCATGAAAGATCTCATGACAGGTGTGGAATTAACTCGTGGCATCACGGTATGTTCCAAACATGACAGTTCCCAGATTAGTTGCCACTTAGCGCAGTGGGGATTATGGGAAGAATTGCGACATCTAGTAAATGATTTCAGTGGGATCTCCTATGGCCCATAAGGAAAGCCACCTCCAAAGAGAATGTTTAGAAAGGTTAAAATAGTAAAAGGCAGTGGTCAAATACATAGATGTGAAGGAAAATAATTCTGTTTTGGATCTTCTTGTAATTTTCATTTGCTGCCTGGTCTAATTTCCATAGAGCAGATGAATAAAGTATTCAGTATTATATTTTGAAGAGCTCTTTATTTCTTTCTTGAACGGGAACAAGAGTTTCAGTCATGAGTTGAGGAAGTACTGGGCAACCACCCTTCTCTCCAACTCACACGCACAAATTGTGCACACACATACACACACACACAAATTCCCACATCCCTGCCTAGCGAAACAAACACAAACGCCCAAACGCTACCTAAATTTTATGATTCTATTACAGGCACAGATGGAAAATCCGTGAACTGTAACTGTAAAACTTCTTGTTAAAGAAAAGAGAGATGGTAAGAGAGCAAAGCAAAATGTTTGTATCTGGTAATAAAAAGAATGTGACACAGGCTTACTTTATCGATTTCTGAGTTAATTCTCTTTCCAGTGTTAATTTCAAATGTCGTGCCCAAAACCGGGAAACGAGAAAATAGGGAGGAGGCAAAATAAGCAAACTGAACACAGAAGTGAAGTCACATAAAGAAGATATTTATTTTCTTTGGGCTCCCAATATAAAAATAGCATGTAAGTTCTGAATGCCACCTTTTTGCAGTTTTCCTAGTATAAAGTAAAAGAAAGAAATGAAGATAAAGTCAAAGATAGAAATGAAGATAGATAGAAGTATGATGATTATCGTTTTAAATAAAAGCACTTGTCATCCTGAAAAGGGATGAAAGTAATGAGAAATGAGTATAGTAAAGCAGAGAATGAGAAATGTCACGAGATTTGATGTCCTGTTCTGCCCACAGTCAAATTAAAGTGTATCAGTATTATTTGTATACACAGAGGATATTAGATTTTGGTTTCACAGTCTGGGCAGGAGTTACTCATTCCTGGTTATTTATTTTGCTTTCTTAATTAATTCTAGAACTGAGAACACCTCAACATTTTATCAAATAATATCTTTTGAGTTTCATGCAGATGGACAATATATTTTTAAAGATTAACATTTAGTGTATATTATAAAGATTTCCCGGAATGAACACGTATGTAACAAACACTATACAACACATATATCAGGCGCTGTTCTGAGAACTTTGTAAAGAATTCATTAACCTTAGTAATAATAATTTGATGAAGTAGGTACTAAAATTATCTCCAACTTCCAGATAGGATCACATAGGTGCAGGGAAGTCACTTTCACAAATCACCAGCTTATAAGTGAACAACTCTGAAAACGAACCCTGAAATCTGGCTCAGAGTCCATACTCTCAACCTCCACCCCATGATGCCACTGAAGAGTGTGGTACAGCTGTTCTCGCCATGGGGTGCTTCTTGGGAATTTTCTCCTTGCACTTGCCTCTCAATGAAACCTCCTCGCCAAAGCCAATTGAGTCACTGGATTCCAATAGCTACGTTGCAAGCAGCTTCATAAAAACACCAACTTCTTTCCAAGCCAGCTAAACTCTGCCCTTCCCCACCCCCAAACCCACAACAAGTCTGTGAAAGAAGGTTATGACAATCTGTGTTTTAACAAGACAGCCTTCAGAGCTCAAAGAGCTTCTTTCTGTGTCCTGTATTAGCCACCTCTAATGTATATACACAATTTACACAGCGATAAATTAAACACTCATGCATCTCTACTGTGCAGGTAAAAATCCATGAGTGTTTAACTTACCACTGTGTTAAATTATGTATATACATTAGAGGTAGCCTCTGTATATATAAATGGGGAAATTATATTATGTATATACATTAGAGGTAGCCACTGTATATATAAATGGGGAAAATATATTATGAAAGCAATCATGGTAATGAGTATATAATATTTATTTTAAAATAAGTTTAAAAACAATATGGCTGAGTACATTTGCTCATGCCAATAATTCCAGCACTTTGGGAGGCCAAGGTGGGAGGATTGCTGGAGCCCAGGAGTTCAAAACCACCCTGGTCAACATAGTGAGACCTCCATCTCTATAAAAATAATGATAACAATAATAATAATAATTAGCCAAGTAGTGGGCTCATGTCTGTAGTCCCAGTTACATGCCTCCTTGAGATGGGAAGATTGCTTGAGCCCAGGAGTCCTAGTGAGCTATGATGGTGTTACTGAACCAACGTCTAGAGGACAAAGCAAGACTTTGGAAAGAAAGAAAGACAGGGAGGAGGGGAGGGAGGGAGGGAGAGAGAAAGGGAGAGAGGAAGGGAGGATTGATTTAGACTTTGGAGTTGACCAAGCCTTTTTTTTTTTGAGACAGAGCCTCAAGCTGTCATCCTGGATAGAGTGCTGTAGCATCACAGCTCACAGCAACCTCCAATTCCTGGGCTCAAGCAAGTCTCCTGCCTCTGCCTCCCAAGTAGCTGGTACTACAGGCGCCCAGCCATTTTTTGGTTGCAGCCGTCATTCTTGTTTGGCGAGCCCGAGCTGGATTCGAACCCACCAACTCAGGTGTACGTGGCTGGCCCCTTAGCCCATTGAGCCACAGGCGTCGAGCCGAACAAGCCTTTAACCCTAACTCTTCTGATTATTAGTTTTTAAAACATGTATTATTTTCTTAAACATTCAAATTCTCAGTTTTTTCATCTTTCAAAAGAGTTTTAAGGATTAAATAAAATAAAATGTGAAGTACTTAGCAAATTGCTTGGCACGTATGTTCAGCTAATAGTATATTTAATTATTATGGCTAATAATGTTTAAATCTTAAGTTTCCCTTTATGTGAATCTATCCTTACACAATTGTTCTGTTCAGACTAAGAACTATGTTTTGAATTATAATGGTAGTCTTTTTTTCTTCTTTTTTTTATTTCATCTTAATATTATGATACAAATTTTTAGGCTACAATATGCCCTTTTTTCAATTTCAGTAAATAAAGATGTTTTCATTATGAATAATAGCAAGTTTATTGATTTCCCCATTCAACATTCTTATAAGTACATAAAACGTTGAACTCCTGGAAAAAGACAAAGCATCTGATTCATATATGTTTACTCTTCCCTGTCTGTAAATATTTTACTATTGATGAAAAATTGCAGCACTCTAGATAGCAACTAAAACAATTCATAAGATGTTATGTTTTTCTACAGAGCTGTGACAAACCTAGACCCACCCTTTCCATGGATACACACCTATAGAAATAAAAAAATAATATTATAGAAGTTAAAAGCACTCATAAAAGTAGACTAATTGTTTCTATCCTGCCGATGATTTATTTTCTCAACATGGCAATGAAAATTTGACCAGTAAATAAGTAGTTTAAATACATAAATTCTCTTAATATGAAAAAATACGTAAATCTAGCAAGATGCTAGATAAAGTTATTGAGAGCCTGGCCCCTACCACTCAGCAGCTGTGTAAATCTGAGCACTTACTCACTGCACTCCCCACAAGGGCAGTTGCATCATTGGTAAATAGTTGGTAGAATCCTAAGCCACAGGCTGCTGCAAGAATAAATGCCTCCTGTATACCAGCGACATGCTTGTGTCTGAAAATATAGTGGTGAGGAGGGCCAGAATGGGACTTATGCTAACAGAACTTACTACCTAAGGAAGATATTGTTTATTATCTCATAGAATATTGAAGATAAGTTGCATGAGCCTATTGGAATGATAAATTAAGATGCTGCCAAAATCACAGCAGTATTTATAGAAAGCATGAAGATTCAATTAACCATCAATATTATTTCTTGCACATTAGCAACTGGGTAAATCATCGTATAAATAAAAGAAACAGAGGAAATTGTTCATTGATTTGGGCAGACACACATTATACTTCAAAAATTGCAGGAAGAAACTTTCCTATGACTCAGATTATCCTGAAAATGGTAAAATTATACTCTTTGTGCTTTGAGCATCATGGTGGGAACATTCAAACCCAAATAACATGCTGGTTACAATGAAAAGAAGCTATCGGTGATATCAATATCATCCTACGTCTCACCAGAATAAAAAATTAAAACCAAACAATAATTGCACCAGGTGCAGCATCTGAGCTTAGAATATTGTAGGTAAATGACCCTGAAAAGTAGTGAAAAGTAGTTGTTTCCTCATTTAGCTAATCTGAATATTGGGCATATTTATTCTGCTTATTTAAAGAAAGCTCAGGCTAGGCGCCTGTGGCTCAATGGGCTAAGGCACCAGCCACGTACACCAGAGCTGGTGGGTTCGAATCCAGCCTGGGCCTGCCAAACAACAATGACGGCTGCAACCAAAAAATGGCCGGGAGTTGTGGCGGACACCTGTAGTCCCAGCTACTTGGGAGGCAGAGGCAGGAGACTTGCTTGAGCCCAGGAATTAGGGGTTGCTGTGAGCTGTGATGCTACGGCACTCTACCCAGTGTAACAGCTTGAGGCTGTCTCAAAAAAAAAAAAAAAAAAGAAAGAAAGAAAGAAAGCTCAGTCAGCTTTATAGATTTGAATGTTCTCATTTGAGCCTATTTTAACTTAGCTAAATACATTCTATTGAGATAGTAAGATTTCTGGACATTACCTACAATGTGTATGTGTGTGATGTTTTAGAGTGACCAGAAATTGCATGAGTTACTCCATTTGCTCTTTAACGATCCATTTACTCAGGGATGCTAATGCTCATGACAATAGAGTTCAGACACATGAGAATATACAGGACAGTTAGCCCAGTAGAAAACAAATGTAATGGACACAACAGGTGAGTGTGTATGATGCCTCTGTTTTCAGAGGGATGCGGAGATGATGAGAGAGGAAAACAAAGTTAGCAAATGGAAGATGGTGAGTTGAGGAGGGATTTGGATAAGGATTTTGAACCTGCAAGTCAGAAGGCCACTTCATTGAGGCTTTGCAGGCTGTGAAAGAGCTCATCTTGATACAAAGAAGAATAGAAAGTCATCAGCACATTTTAAGAGAGATGGTGGTGTAAACAAATATGTATGTCAGGAAGAATTCTCTGCATACAGTATGGAAAATCACCATGCAAGCAAGAAAGAGTGGATTGGAAGAATCAGGAAACACATCCAGTAGGAAAATATTAATAAATTCAACACATGCACATCATCACACCATCCACCTCTGATTTAAACAAAGGCATGGATATTATAATTCAAAAATAAGAGGCATTCATATTAAAGATGTATATTACTGTTCTTTGAAATAAGTCATTATGATAGGAAACATAAACTTGACTTCAAAACTCATGGTTCTGATTAATTCCATGACATATTTAAATTTTGTCCTTGCACATGGCAAATAAGAGTGTGAATAGACAGAGAAGTATGTGAAGATACTAAATTTAGCTCCAGGCAGATATTAATGAGACTTACTAGCAAAACAATAAAGGTCTAGAGGACGTGGATTCTGAATAACATTAAAGAAGATAACACAGAGGCTAAAAGGAAAATGATTATGTTTGGGAGTGATAATTATCTCTATGGAATAAAAGAGCTTTAGTGCTTGTGGGAAAAGACGGCTAAATCAAAACATAATGATTCAGGTTCTTGGTTAAGGAACTCTCCTTTGGCCTGGGTAGGGCAAACTAGCTGCTTTCAAAGGGCACAATAATGTGGGCAGAGAAGGGGTCAATTCGTTTCGGTCATCAAAAGTCTATTGACCAAATTCTAAGTATAGCACACTCAGTGATGCCAACATGACTGAAAAATGGGCAAACTTCATAAAGTGCTTAATTTATTCTCACCTTCCTGCTGTTTAGAACACTTCCAAGGTCATGTTTCCCTAGGATTGCTGGACACTTCACCGGAACAGCTGCTCAGAGAGCCTCAGAGCCACAGTTCATTCAAATCTCTAGTCCAAAGGCATTGCTTTCGAAAGGCCTTCCTTGATCATCTTCTTCAAACTAGCCCATATTACAGCTTTACTTTTTCAACAGGAAATATCACCAGCTGACACTTCATTATCTCTCTATTGATTTGGCTGTCAGTCATCTCACTAGATTAGACTGTAACTCCCAAAAGGGCAGAACTGTGTCTATTCACCTCTATTATTCCCAGCACCAAATACCTGGCCATCGTAAGAGTTCAGTAAGTACTTGGCTGAATGCAAGATTGAATGAAAGACAGGATGAATGTAGTTGGGAGTACATGTCAAGAAGTTGTATTTGTGATAATCTTTGAAACTACACAAGGAGTCAATTGCTCCTTTGAATGATTTGAACACAAACTCTTCCCTGATCTTGCAACATTTTTTTTCACAATGTGAGCAACTCCGTAACATTTCTAGTTATAAAACTTAAAATTTTCTTTTGCTTTAGGTTTTTTGCCATTGGAAATGTCGTCATTAACATACTAACTTACTGTACACACTACTACTGAGGACAAAGGATATGTCAAATTCACCTTCCTGTTTCCACAGAATCGATACATAGTATCCTGTAAATAACTGAGCTCATATTCCTGAAATATTTCTAAGTGTCTAAGTGGGAAAGGCCAAAAGGAAAGAGAAAGAAAACCTAAATTTATGAATTAGAAATGTATCTATTACTAAATCTAAGACTGGAAAAGGCCATGATGTCCATGCAAAAAAAAAACACAACTGCATAATGATAGGAATAAAAACAAGGAAAATTGTTAATTGTAATTACATCTAATTACACCTAAAAGTTGGAAAAAGACAATAGAGTCCACGAAATAAAGCACAAGGTAATGATAAAAATAAAACAAAAACTACTGCAACAAATGTAAACCCTGAAGTTTTTAAAGAATAAGTGATTCCCTACAATATTTCTTGGCATTGCTATACATGTTCGTAAAAATATAGTTCTGTAATAACAGCAGCAACTGTATGGGAAAGCACAAAAAATAATGAAAATGTTAAAGTAATTAATTGATATAAGAATTTCCCTTATTCATATCCAGTAAGATTATTTATATACACGTTATTTAGTATTATAAAACTTTCATCTTATATTCTGTCAAATCCTTCTACCCTGTGGAATATGGCTACCATGTGACTTCATAGTCAGCACCTGTCAAAACTATGTTTTATCACGTGCGATTTCTAATAGCTAGAGATAGGACAACTAAATAGAAATGTCCCCAATACATGATCTTTCCTTAACATGAAAGATGGCTTTTCATAAGAGTGCTTCAAACACAGCACACACATTAAATGGAAGAACTACGGTGCTTCCCCAACACACCATAATCTCACCCACATTTATCAGTGTTTACTGCGATTTTCTTTTCCTCTCTCCGTGGCTTCTCTGAATCTATCTGTCAGATAACTGTATCACACATTTCCTGATTTCCACAACTTAGCATAAAAATATCAACTTTCTCAGCTCTGTATCCCCAGCTTTCTATTTAAGTTGATCTCCCTTCGAAATTACACATTTTTGGCAGCTTTCTTCCACTCTCAGAGATGAAAGCTTCGAATACACAAATCATTTTTATTTTATCTTGTGAGAATTTTTTTTGAGGGGTGCATGGGTTAGACATAAGAACAGTCTTTGTTGAAAACTTAACATGATTATTTTTTCCCATGAGTTTAGAAATACGAATCCTTCAAATTAACTTTAATAACTATGTATCATTTATTAACAATAAATAGTAATGGCAACTAAATATCAGAGACTGTTTCTCTTATTTGAATTCACAAACACAATGAAATAAGCAAATTTTGCTAAGAGAAAATGAAAAGTCACTGAGGTGACTCTTGGCTTGCCCAAGTCCACACAAGTAGTATTTTACAGTCAAAGGCAGTTACCATTACTTTCTTCTTCCTACTAACCCTTCTTCCAATCCCATCCTTAGAAAAGGAACTTTAGCCAAAATATGAGGTATGTTGATGGCACTGGGCAATCGTTCTAGCTCTTGATATGTGATAGGTTTAAAAAGTGTCCACAAACTCTTTGACAAATTCCCACTAAGAGATGAAATCTATGCCCCACCCCCCACCTCGAATCCAGACTGGCCTTCGTGATTTGCTTGAAACAAATTCTTCTGAGGTGAGGTTAAAGAAAGCATTCCACTTGCCCTAGTTCCCTTGAAATGCTTGCTCTAAAAAAATCAGCAGTTATGTTTGAAGTTCAATGGCCCCAGTGAGAGAAGTCAAGTGTAGAGGCTTAAATATCCCTTGCTAACCACGAGAGGGCGCCATATTGAACACCCGCCCAGGTGAACCATCACTTACCTGCAGCTCCGGCCAACGTCTAAACTGCAACTGCATTTTAAATTCCTAGCAAGAACCGCTCTCTCTGCATTCTGGACCCAAAATATTGCAAGCAAAATAAAACATTGCTTTGATCCACCAAATTTGGGGGTAATTTATTATGCAACTAGAGTAATGGGAACAATTGATAAATGTCTAACCAGCATGGTTCAGTGGAAACTTCATATAAAACCAAGGCTCATTCTTTTGCCTTCTTCTCCCTTTCTACACCTGGAATTTGTCAGTGATAGTGCTTCTGGGGTCCCGGCGGTAAATATGCCAATCAGGTCTGTGTCATCTGCCTTCTAACCTCTCTGCCTACAAATAATTATTGGATACCAGGGTTTAAATTCAGGGAAAATAACACAAGAAGCATTACAGAGTTCTCCAATCCAGCTGTACCCAGTTTATAAAAAATCCTCACCTCAGTGAGACATTAGCATGAAATGGTTTCAATTTTCTTCTTCTAACATAGTTTTTCCACACTACACTGCCAACTTCGCCTTTCCCATGCCTGTGTGGCGTCTGGTCCTTCCATGAGCTTCATGCCACTTTCTATCACTAAAACTTTCGGCTCGGCGCCTGTGGCTCAGCGGGCTAAGGCGCCAGCCACGTACACCTGAGCTGGCAGGTTCGATTCCAGCCCGGGCCCGCCAATGAACAATGATGGCTGCAACCAAAAAGTGGCCGGGCGTTGTGGCGGGCGCCTGTAGTCCCAGCTACTTGGGAGGCGGAGGCAGGAGACTAGCTTGAGCCCAGGAATTGGAGGTTGCTGTGAGCTGTGATGCCACAGGGTGACAGCTTGAGGCCATGTCTCAAAAAAAAAAAAAAAAAAAAAAGAAAGAAAACTTCCATCTCATTCAAAAGGCTTCTCCTTTGTTCCATTTC
>CAUYRH010070930.1:0-31327 GCA_963574655.1 Perodicticus potto | reverse complement strand
ACATGGATGGAGCTGGAACACATTCTTCTTAGCAAAGTATCTCAAGAATGGAAGAAAAAGTATCCAATGTATACAGCCCTACTATGAAGCTAATTTATAGCTTTCATATGAAGGCTATAACCCAATTATAGCACAAGAAGACTGGGAAAGGGGTAAGGGAGTGAAGGGGAGGGGGAGGGTGTGTGGAGAGAGGGTAAATGGTGTGATCACACTTATGGTGCATCTTAGAAGGGACAGGTGAAACCTACTAAATGCAGAACACAAATGTTTTCACACAATAAATGAGAAAATCCCATGAAGGTTATGTCGAACAGTTAGATGAAAATATTTCAGATTGTATATGAAGCCCACACACTGTACCCCATGATTGCACTAATGTACATAGCTATGATTTAATAATAAAAAAAATTTGCTGTAGCTATACAGGGTTTTTCTGGATCCATACAAAATGAAGAAATAATTTTTTCAGCTGTTGTCATGATGTTCTTATTTTAATGGGGATTATATTGAATCTATTGATTGCTTTGGGTAGCATAGACAATTTAACACTGTTGAATCTTCCCAGCCAAGAACATGGTATGTTCTTCCATTTGTTAAGGTCTTCTTCTATTTCTTTTCTCAGAGTTTCATAATTCTCTTTATAGAGATCTTTCATGTCCTTTGTTAGGTAAATTCCCAAATATTTGAACTTCTTTGGTACTACTGTAAAAGGAATAGAGTCCTTGACTATTTTTTCAGCTTGACTATTGTTGGTATATATAAAAGCTACTGATTTGTAAGCATTGCTTTTGTATCCTGAGGCGCTGTTGTATTCCTTGATCACTTCTAAGAATTTTGTAGATTCCCTGGGAATCAACTCCTTTGACCTTATTTGGATACCCTTGATTGCCTTCTCTTGCCTGATTCTGATGGCTAAGACTTCCATTACTATATTGTGTAACAGAGGAGACAATGGCCATCCTTTTCTAGTTCCAGATCTGAGTGGAAATATTTTCAATTTTATTCTATTCACTACTGATACTGGCTGTGGGTTTGCTGTAGATGGCCTCTATCAGTTTAAGAAATCGCCCAACTAAGTCTATTTTCTTAAGTGTTCTGATCATAAAAGGATGCTGGATATTATCAAAAGCTTTTTCTAAATCAATTCAGAGAATCATATGGTCTTTGTTTTTTGTCTTGTTTATATGATGTATTATATTTATACATTTACATATATTGAACCAACCTTGTAACCCTGGGATAAAACCAAATTGATCATGGTGTATAATTTTTTTCATGTGTTGTTGAATTCTGTTTGCTAGGATCTTATTCAATATTTTTGCATCAATATTTATTAGTGGTATTGGTGTATAATTTTATTTGTTGGGTCCCTTCCTGGTTTGGGGATCAGGATGATATTTGCTTCATAGAATGTGTTGGGAAGTATTCCTTCTCTTTCTAATTTTTGGAAAATGTTATGTAATATAGATATTAGTTCTTCTTTGATGGTTTGGTAGAATTCTGATGTGAAGCTATCTGGTCTTGGACTTTTCTTTTTTGGAAGATTTCATATAGTTGATGCTATTTCAGTGCTTGATATAAGTCTATTCAACATTTCCAATTCTTTCTAGCTAGCCTAGGAAGGTGTCGTGCTTCCAAGCATTGGTCTATTTCCTCAAGATTTTCATATATCTGAGAATAGTTTTTGTAGTGATCGTTAAGTATTTTTTGAATTTCTGAGGTGTCTGTTGTTATTTCTCCTTTATTATTTCTGATGGATTATATTAGAGATTTTACTTTTCTGTTTCTGCTTAAGTTAGCCAAAGATTTACCAATTTTGTTAACCTTTTCAAAAAAACCAACTTTTTGATTCATTGATCTTCTGAATGATTCTTTTGTTTTCAATTTCATTTAATTATGCTCCAATTTTAGTTATTTATTTTCTTCTGCTTGGTTTGGAGTTGGAATGTTCTTCCTTTTCCAGTTGCTTGAGATGACCCATTAAGTTGTTGACTTCCTCTCTTTCCATCCTCTTGATGAAGGCTGGCAATGCTATAAATTTCCCTCTTAGGACTGCCTTTACAGTATCCCACAGGTTTTGATAATTTGTGTCTTCATTATCATTTTGTTCCAAAAATTTGGTGATTTCCTTCTTAATTTCATCTTTGACCCAGCTATCATTCAGCATAAGGTTATTGACTTTGTTTGAGTATGAAGATTCCTACTGCTGTTGAGTTCAACTTTTATTCCATGATGGTCTGTGAAAATACAAGGAACAATTTCTTTTCTTTCAAATTTGCTGAGGTTAGATTTGTGACCAAAGATGTGATCAATTTTGGAGGATGTTCTATGGGCTGATGAGAAGAATATATATTCAGTTTTATTAGGATAAAATATTCTGTAGATGTCTGTTAAGTCCATTTGTTGTAGGGTCAAATTTAAGTCCAATATTTCTTTGTTTAGCTTTTCTTGTAGGATCTATCCAAAACTGCAAAAGGAGTGTTAAAATCTCCAACCGTTATCATGCAGGAAGATATTAAATTGTTCATGTCTGTTAGGGTTTCCTTTATAAATTGAGGAGCATTTTGGTAGGGCACATAAATGTTATAATTGAAATCTCTTTATGTTGAAAGTTTGCCTTGACAAATATGAAGTCCTTATCTTTCCTTACCTTTCTTGGTTCAAAGCCTATTGTATCTGCAAATAAAATTTCAACCACTGCTTTTTTTCTGATTTATACTTGCCTGAATTATAAATGTCCATCCCTTCACCCTTAGTCTATTTTTATCCTTTAAGGTAGGATGAGATTCTTGTATGCAACAGATATCTGGCCCGAGTTTTTGTTATCTAGTCAGCCAACCTATGCCTCTTTAGAGGACAATTTAAGCCATTCATATTAATTGAGAGTATTGATAAGCATGGTGGCATTTTGGCTGTCATGTTTTTCAAATGTCCAGAAGATAGTTTTAATCCTCTCACCATTGTGGATGTTAGGTTTTGTTCAAGGCTTCCTGGGTGAGTTTACTTTGGTGGTAGGCCATTAAGCTGATCATCATGGAGGATGGGTCTGAGAATATTCTAGAGAGCTGGTTTAGTTATGGAAAATTTCTTCACCATGTGTAAGTCAGTAAAGTATTTGATTTCTCCATCACAAATGATACTCAGTTTAACTAGATACAGGATCCTGGGCTGAAAGTTGTTTTGTTTTAGGAAATTGAAGGTCAATGACCATCTTCTGGCTTTAAAAGTTTAGCTGAGAGAACTGCAGTCATTCTAATATTCTTCCCCTTGTAGGTTATACTTTTCCTATATCTAGCTGCTTGCAGAATTTTCTCCTTCATATTAACTTTGGCATAGTTAATTACAAAATGTTTAGGAGATGCTTTATTTGGATAAACTCTTGCTGGGATTATCAAACTGCCTACTATCTGAATTTATGTATCTCTTGCCATGCTTGGGAAGTTTTTCTCCATTATTATTATCTACTCTATTCCTTGGAGCAGATCATCTTTGCTTTTAGGACCATTCGCTTCTCCTTCAGGAATTCCTATAAGGCAAATGTTTGCTCTTTTAGAGTGGTCCCACAGCTCTCTGAGAGAATAATCCATTTTTGCTCTCCACTTCTCTTCCTCTTTGAGCATTTGGGATTATTTAAAAGCTTTGTCTTCAATTTAAGAGATCCTTTCCTCTGCCTGTTCCACTCTATTTTTAAGGGATTCTGCTGTATTATGAATCTCCTCGAATAACTTTCTCATTTCTTTGAACTCTGCTATTTCTTTTCTCATTATATTCAAATCCTTAGAGATTTTGTCTTGGAATTCATTGATTTCTTGAGACAATTTTTGAACTACTCCTTGAGTTTCTAATTCCAATTTTTCTTCCAATCTATTGATCTTATTTGCCATCCATATTCTGAATTCTAGTTCTGACATTTCAACCATTTGTTTACGAATGGCACCTTCTCTGGCATCTCCTTTGGGGAGATGATCTTGGGGGAGTTGATCTACTCTGATTATTCACATTGCCAGAGTTTTTCTGATGGTTCTGCCCCATGATAATTTTTCACAGTTTGGCTAGTGAAACTGGTAGGCTAAGATTGGATTGAGGGCTCCAGGAGTTGTAGTTAAACAGACCTTCACGAATGAGCTGGGAGTGGTGACTGTGGCTATTCCACTACAGCTTTACAAAGGTCTCTTTCAGTTCTGCATCCAGAGACTCTGAGGACCTGATTGGTGTGATGAGGCCAGGTGGGACTGTCTTGTATTCAGCCAACTTCTATCCAATCCTAGTGAGTTGGTGGCTTTTGGCTGAAATCTCAGCTGGGAAGAGATACAAGCAACTAAGACACACACACACCCCCACCACCAGTGACAACTGGAAGAGGATAATCAGTCCCTCCCACTACAACACAACCAGGGCTCAACTTTGAAGTGTCCCTGGGTGACCAGCCCAGGTCAAATCAATTGTCCCAGGCAACACAAGTGCTGTTTAAGTGGGAGAGTTCAAAAGGTCTCCAGCAACCAGACAGCAGGGGTCCACTGGCAGCTCAAGTGTGACTCCCTCCAGTGCTCAGTGGAGTCAGGAAGGCCTTCCCTGCAAAAAATTTAGTCCAGGGGGTGGCTACACCCCAGCCATGCCCTATCACTGGTAGCACCATGGGGCTATGGCCCAGGCACCTCCAAAGAGCAAATGCACCAGTAATTTGTGCCTGCCAGAGAGTCAAGAAGGAGTCACTGCCTCCTCAGAAAGGCCACCACAGTCTGCCACCAGCAGGCAGGAAGAACTCAAGCCTGACTCTGTCCAGTGCTCATTGGAAACTGGGGTGTGTTCCACCTGAACCTGTTCTGAGCCCGGAATTAACATTGCAGCATGTGTTTCTCTCCCTCAGAGTCTGCGCCTCTGCCCCAGCCACACTCCTCCTCTGATACCCCTGTGGGGTGAGGTCTGGCTCCCTACGGTGGTCCACAGAATTGGGGAGGTGTCTCCACAAAGTTTGACCCTGGTGGAAGTGCACCTCTACCACTGCTGCTGTGCCACAGGTGCCGCTATGCAAATCTCTACACTGCTGCTACCATCACACTTCTGTCTGCACTATTGGCACTGTCCCACTGCTGCCACACACTTTTGCAGCAATGGGCCAATCCCCTCCCTCTGTATCTCCCCACTTCTATTTGAATCACAGTTTCAGCACTGTGCTGCTGCTCATGCTATGCCCAGCCCTTGCAAGGAATATCCAGACGCTGTGAGCTCTGCTGGGGGTAGGCTTCCAGCCTGCCAGGTGAGGGGGAAGGGTGGACTGGGAGTTCAGAATGGTAGGGAAAATATTTATTCAACTTTTATGCTGGGCAAGAGAATGCCCAGGCTCACAGCTGGATCTCTCTGGAGAAGTAGTCCTGGCCTTCAGCGCCTTTCTCCCATGGGGTGAAACAAGAGGTCTTCTATCCACTGGTTGCCAGTAGAGAGCACACAGAAAGTCACTCTTGGGGGAGGGGATGAATTCTCAGCCTCTTTGAGATGGGTTTTGTACCTGAAATTTGCTTCATTGGAGTCACAACTTGCCTTATCAGGGATGACATGCACTTATCAATTTTCTTTCTCAGCTCAGCTCCTGACCTTCAGCTTCACTGGGTTCATTCTGACCATTATCTCTCCCTCTGGATGGGAGCTTTTGTTGGAAGCTGGCTCCAGTCAGTCATCTTACCTCCTCACCCTCCCCCCTTTTATATTAACTTGGATGGAAGTGGAACACATTCTTCTTAGTAAAGCATCACAAGAATGGAGAAACAAAAATCCAATGGACTCAACTCTAATATGAAGGCAGTAGGTGATCTAATATAAGGGGTGTGATGGGGGGATGAGGGACCTGGGAGAAGGGAAGGGGGGGTGGCCACAATGTATGGCACCACTTCTTGGGGGGCAGGACACAATTACAAGAGGGACTTTGCCTAACAACCACAATCAGTGTAACCTAATTTTTTGTACCCTCAATGAATCCCAAACAATAAAAAGAAGAAATTTTAAAAAATTATAAAACTCTGATGAAAGAAGAAATTAAAGAGGACTTTAAAATAATGGAAAGACATTCATATTACTGGATTGAGAGAACTGATATTATTAACATTACCAAAATACTCAAAGTGATCTTCATGTCCAATGCAATCTCTATCAAAATACCAGTGACATTCTTCACAGAGACAGAAAAAAATTGTAACATTCATATCGAACCCCAAAAGACCCTGAATAGCCAAAGCAATCCTGAGTAAAAGGAACAAATCTAGAAGCATGACATTACTTAACCTCAAAATATACTACAAAGCTGTAGTAACCAAAACAACATGGTACTGGGATAGAAACAAACACATAGACCAATGCACCTAAATACAGAACCTGCAAATAAGTCCAAATATTTAAATCCTGATTTTTGACAAAGGCACCAAGAAAATATACTGGAGAAAGGGCAGTCTTTTCAATGAATCGTGTGGGGAAAACTGGATAGTCATATGAAGAAGAATGAAGCTAGATCCCTATTTTTCAACATTTACAAAATCAACTCTAAATGGATTAGATATAAATGTAAAAACCCAAGCTATGCAACTATTAGAAGGAAATATAGGATAAATGCTTCAGGATATTGATCTGAGCAAAGATTTTATCAAAAGCAAAAATAGACAAATGTTATTTTATCAAACTAAAATGCTCTACACACCAAAAGAAACAATCATTAGGGTAAAAGGACAAGCTACAGAAAAGGAGAAAACATTCACAAGTTATTTATCTGGCAACAGACAAATATCCAAAATATACAATGCACTAAAACATGTCAACATAAAAAAAAAAAAATAATAATCCAATTTTTAAAAAATCAGTAAATAATTTGAATACTCATCTTTCAAAAAAAACCAGACATACAAATGGCTAAGAAGTATATGAAAAAATGTTCAACATCACTAAGCAGGGGAATGCAAATTAAAACAACAATGAGAGGGATTGCTCACCATCATAAATGACACAATAACTATCTAGACCAGGAAGTTCACAACCAACCCACTACTTCAGAGGAAACAAATGATCATTGATGTCCTTTACCCTGGGAAGGCAACAGTACCAAAGAGAGAAATTAGGGAAAACTAGACAAAATGTACATGACCACACCTAATGTCATCTTTGTATTTGAATTCAGAACTCACTTTGGTGATGGCAAAACAATTGGCTTTGGCATGATGTACGATTCCTTGGATTATGCAAAGAAAAATGAACCCAAACATAGACTTACAAGACATGACCTGTATGAGAAGAAAAAGACCTCAAGAAAGTAGTGTAGGAATGCAAGAACAGGATGAAGAAAGTCATGGGGATTGCAAAGGCCAATGCTGGTACTGACAAAAAGTGAGCTGGATATTGAATAACAACCAAAGGAATAATGACTCTACAATGACATTATCTGCAGTCATTGTGTGGAATTTTCATAAGAGAATTAATAAACTGAAGACTTTTCATGTGAAAAAACACAATGAGATACCAACCATAATCATTATGTGATATTTCATTGTGTTAAATGGTTATTATAAAAAAGACAAAAATTTAATACTAGTGAAGATGCAGAGAAAAGGAAACTCTCATACACTGTTTGGTAGGAATGCAAATTAGTATAGCCATTAGGAAAACAGTAGGGAAATTCTTCAAAAAAACTAAACATAGAAGTGCCATATTATCTAGCAATCCCAACATGGGGTATATGTCCAGAGGAAAGGAAATAAGTATGTCAAAGAGATATCTGCACTCGCAAATTTATTGCAGTAATAGTCACAATAGCCAAAATACGGAATCAACCTAAAGAAGAAAACGTAAAGAAAATGTGGTATATATACACAATGAATCCTACTCAGCCATAAAAAAAAGAATTAAATTCTGTTATTTACAGAAAAAATGGAAAAGCCTGGAAGACATCATGTTTAGTGAAATAAGCCAGGCACAGAGAGATAAATACTGCA
Organism: Perodicticus potto; assembly: GCA_963574655.1. Classification (NCBI taxonomy): domain Eukaryota; kingdom Metazoa; phylum Chordata; class Mammalia; order Primates; family Lorisidae; genus Perodicticus; species Perodicticus potto. The sequence continues at coordinate 23,357 of CAUYRH010070930.1, read as the reverse complement.
TATTGTCACTCACATATAAATGCTAAATAAGTTAATCTCACAAAAGTATAGAAAAGAATAATGGTAACTACAGACTGGGAAAGGTAAGAGAAAGGGGAGTTTAGGGAGAGGTTAGTTAACAAATGAAATTAAAGTTAGACAGGAGGAATAAGCACTGCAGGATGACTATAGTTAATATTCTATATTTTCAAATAGTTAGAAGAAAGGAGAGTGAATGTTCTCAGCACATGAATGAATGTTTGAGGTAATGGGTATGCAAATTACCCTCATTTGATCATTACACATTGTATACAGGTATCAAAATACCACACTTTACCTCATAAATACATAGAACTATTATGTCAATTAAAAGTTTTAAAAATACATCCATAATTTTTTTGACATTTCTCCCATAAAAAAAGGAGCTATCTAATTCCTTCTCTTTAAACATCGACAGCCTTAATGACTAAGTTCTAATGAATTGACTGTAGTTTGAAGTGACACTGCATGACTTCCACTGTTAATTTACAAAAGGCATTACAACTTCCCATAAGGTTTTTCTCTCTTGCAATGCTCAGCCTTGAAACCCACCTATATAGACTGTGAGGAAATAAATAATACTGTAAAAAGACCATGAGTAGGAATTTTGGCCACAGCATTAGCTAAGGACTTAGCCAACACTAAATTGTATCAAAAACACACCAAAAGTGTGTATTAGCTTCACACCAAAAGTGTGTATAAGCATCACACTTTTTAGTTGCCCCAGCTGGCATGAAGTGGAAAGTGAAACAGGAGACAAGCTGTTCCCACCAATCCTTACACAAATTATAGATTTGTAAGCAAAGTAAATGCTTTGATTGTTTTAAACCACAATGCTTTGAGGGTGATCATACAACAATACATCAAATGAACAGGAGGAAAGAGTGCCAAATATTATACACAATTTCAGAGTAGATATTGCATCCGACAGGACAGCATCAAAAATGGTTATCTTCCAGAAAGACATCATATCTAAGAATTCAATATAGCTTCATTAAAGACAAGGTGCTTCTTGGTCATAGAGTATGTAATCAGAGTAATGAATTCCATGGGCAATAGCTTAATGCATTTATTATTTCATTGTAGAGTGAGTTTCTTCATCAGAAACAATACGGCATGAGATACAATGATAGTGTATAAGCCATTTATTAAGTCCTTTGATGACTATTGGTAGAAGTACAGCAAGCAGGGAAAACAAATCGAAATCTAGAATAAATAAATTTCAGAAATGACTAGTAACAACCCTCCCCTAATAACAGAGAGCCAATGGAATAGACTTGCCCATACATGGCTGGCAGATGCTCCTAGAGCATGAGGTATATCAACAACTCAGAATTGCTCAATGCAGCTGAACCTAAACACTGAGCAGTGGCTTGGTAATCCCATACATAGCTCCAATCCTGTCATCATTCCCATTTCATTCATGATTCCACTCGGCAAGCACTGAGACTAGAAAATAAAAAAAGGAAGAAGAACTTCCTCCACAGAACAGTTCATTTCACCCATTTCTGAATTCTTAAGATTCAGGCTGGGCGTGGTGGCTCATGCCTGTAATCCCATCACTCTGGGAAGCCAAGGCAGGTGGATTGCCTGAGCTCACAGGTTCAAGACCAGTCTGAGCCAGAGCGAGACCCTGTCTCTAAAAAATTAGTGGGCTTTGTGGGGGGTGCCTGTAGTCCCAGCTACTCGGGAGACTAAAGCAAGAGAAACGCTTGAGCCCAAGAGTTTGAGGTTGCTGCTGTTCCCTCTCCTTGCCTAGTTAATGCCACCCTTCAGGTCTTGACTCAAGGATCACTTCTGGTCTTATAACCATCCTCAATTTCTATACTTAGTGTCAGGAAGGATCTAATAACTGTCCCTGTATAAACGATGGTTTAAACAAGAACTGAGCTTCAGTTCAGGGTTTGTAACTGAGAAAGCTCTCTGGGAACAATTTTAACTTTTCACCTTTCTGTAACATCTTTGTATCTGTTTTATTTAAATGAATTCTTTGCTTTTCTGAAGATGGGGGCCACCTCCTTCGCAAGGCTATCTATTTCTCCTCTTCTGAGGCAAATTTATAGTTCTCCGCATTTTCAGTTACTATATGGCAAAACAGTCTGTTCCCATCCCTATCTAGGAAAGGTTGGGGGTGGCGCGGAGAGCCTGTCCAGCATTAAGCATCTCAGTGCTTTCCCTTTCCCTGCTTGGCCCTCAGGAAGAGGCGCCTGGAAAACAATGAAAGCCGGGGTGTAGGGCCACACAACGGCTGGATTCAGATTACTCCCTTGGCTCCGAAAAGTGGCTCTCCCTCCATCAGTATTAAACCTGCATGCGAGTTTTGTTTTCAGGTACATCCACCTCACCACATGGCCAACAGCCACCACAGCGAACACAGCCAACTTTCAGACGCACCAACGGCCCTCAGCCAAACGAGAAGAGGCAGGACATCCGCCCTGTTCGCGCCACTTCCGGAAGTGACGTAGAAGTGTCAACATGCAAGATGGCGGCCCATCACCGGCAGAACACGGCAGGGCGGAGAAAAGTGCAGGTATGAAAGCCTGGCTCCTCGGCCTTCCGAATGCTGCTGGTGGATCCGGGCCTGCCTCCGGCGAGCAGACGCTTCGGGCCGCGGCTGCCTAGGATAGTGCTTGGGGCGAGCCGGGCGGGCTGCGGGGGGAGGCGAGGGGTGGGGCCGCGGCTCTAACGAGTTGAGGAAGGGGCGGTGGAGGGTGGGGGGCGGCGGATTTGGCGGTTAGGTCTCAATGTCGGGACCCAACCGTATGGCGTTCTGAGCCCGGGGTTACTGGCAGCCCTTCTCTTGTAGGAATGGCCTGGCGGGGTTGGATTAGGTTTATTCCCCGCCCACCTTCCTCCCCTTCCCCTGCCTTTCTTAAAAGCGGTCTGCCCTCGCCTAATTGGAGCCGAGGCCTCCCAGCGCTTCCCAGCGGATAGGCGGCGGTGAAGTGAGTTGGCTTGTGCGGGGGTGTGGCGAGTTGGCCCAGCGCGGACTGCACAGGGAGGTTTCTGTGGAGGGTTCTGCACGTGGGATCCTCCAGCCTTCTATTTGTGGGAGCTATCTCCCAGGTTAAAAGAAAATGATGTTGTAGTGTGCTGGTGTTTGTGGAGAAATTACAATTTAAATTGTCTTGGAATTTAATTTCGTCTTCACCATTCCGTCATCTGCTGTATGCATCGTTGAATCCTTGTTTCTATAATTTGTCATCCAAGGGTAAAGAGTTATCTAATCCTATCATTACACCTTGATGAATTCACTTTTGTTTGGAGTACATTTAAGAGTTATTGCCGCTTATTATTTTCGGGAAGTAAAAGCCCTATTACAGGTGTTTGCCTGCAAGATGTAGTGGTGACAGTATGGTACATTTACTGGTTAAACATTTACTGAGCATTTGCATTGGCCCTAAGGGGCGAAAGGATTGAGAGGGTATGGAAATAAGTAACACCCAGACTTTCTTTATAAAACACAGTATTATGTATAGTTCTACAGTTTGATATCAATCACTGTTTAATAGGTGACCAGACAAAGTGATTTCATGAGGTAACCCCAGCAGAAGGCTATAGGCCTTGAAGTTTTCTGAGTACAGAGTTCATATCTTTGTTTTATTGATCTCATTGATCAGTACAGTGTCTTAAGCACTTACTAGGTGTTTGTTGTATTAATAAGTTTCTGAAATAACTTACAGAAATAACTTAGATAATCTTGTTAAATACATTAGTGACAGGTTTTAAGCAACTCCAGTATCCAAACGAGATGGTGAGACTAAAATGTAACTCGAAGTTGTAAGGTAGTTGTATTATGGATTCTATGGTACTATACTCCTTAACAGAGTAAGGATAGTTAATCGGGTTCTCAATTCCTTGCATTAAAACCTAAAAGGCAATTGTTTAAAAGTGCAGGATGGGGAAGATGTAAATTAATGGTAGCAGGTGTGGAAAACCCATTTTAATGAGCTTAATGTGGGCCAGTGCATGTAGAATGAGAAAGGCGATAATTCTACTGTTCACTGGTCTGAGTAAAAAACTAAAGCTTAGGGTTCAGCACTTAGCACTTTGTTCTTCATAGTATGTCAGTCACATTGAAGAACTGGTTTAAAACTACTTCCTATGAAGAGCATTTGAAAGAGCTGTTTAAGATTAGCCTGCTGAAGAGAAGATTGAGGGAGCTTTCATATTTTGTCCCTATATGTAGAAGCAACATGAAAAGCAACAAGGATTGATTTAATCTTAAACATCATTGTGTATGGAAGTATTTTTAAACTAATGGATGTTTATTGCAAAAAAAATGCCACAAAGAATACAAAAGTATAAATTATAGTTGTCCTTCACTTTTCAAAGAAAAGCTACTGTGAGCAGTGTGATATATAATCTTACACCAGGGCTTCTCCGCCTCAGTGCTGTTTAATATTTTAGCTGGATAATTCTTCCAGGGAGGGGGCTGTCCTATATGCATTGGCTTCTACCCACTAGATGTTGTAGTGCCTCCCTAGTTGTGACAACCAGAAATATCTCCAGACATTTTCAGATGTCCCCTCAAGGGCAAACGTGCCATTAGTTTAGAATCACTGTTTTATACCTCTTCCTGTTTCTGTATCTGACTTGTATGATTTTTTTTTTTACTATAGATAAGGCCATCATATTCACTGTTTTGTGTCTTGCTTGATCAAAATTTTAAATAAGCATTCTTTTTGACCCATTATTTCTTATCTAAAAATGTATTCTACAAAGTACATATGTTATTGATAAAATGGGGCTTATTGTAGGAATGTTGTCACTGTGAAAAATAATATCTAAATGTCCATAACTGATAACTGAAAATCTAAACATGTGCAATTAACAAGTTATATAGTGGGTTAATTTGCAGTTGTTAAAAAGGTAAGCTAGGGTGGCGCCTGTGGCTCAGTGTGTAGGGTGCTTGCCCCATATACTAAGTGTGGCATGTTCGAACCCAGCCCCGGCCAAACTGCAACACCAACAAAAAAAATAGCCAGGTGTTTTGGTGGGTGCGTGTAGTCCCAGTTACTCAGGAGGCTGAGGTAAGAGAATGACCTAAGCCCAAGAGTTGGAGGTTGCTATGAGCTGTGACACCATGGCACTCTACTGAGGGCAATAAAGTGAGACTCTGTCTCTTTTATTTAAAGGTAAGCTAGATCTGAATTATTAAAAGGTAAATGTGGCCAGAAGTCAAAAAAGCAAGTAAGCATAGCATAGTCCCATTTCCACAAAGGAAGTAATGCATTTTAAGTCTTGAAGGATTGTAACAGTGATTATCTCTTTGGGATTAAATTATGTGATTATGGGTAAAACAGCACACAGGATATCTTTTTACTTTAAAATATATGTACCTTTTTATTTTTGAACTTTTTACAACATTATTTGCTTTTACAAATAAAGTTTTCCATTTTGGAAAAAGTTTATATTGTTACTTGACTTAAATATACAGTAAAACCTCTGTAAGTTGACTACCCAAAGGACTGTAATAAACTGGTCGACATACAGAAAGTGGTCAACATCGGGAACTAGGCCTACTATACTGATAAATTTATGTGTTTTATTTTTTCTTGTATGGGTCTTGATAGAGAATATCATATGAAATCATTCATAATCAAAACACAGTCCAGTCATATATACAGTATTATGCAAAATCAATATACTTACTGTTTTCTCATGGTTTAATCATTCTTTATGAAAAAAAAGTTTATCTTGGGCTGTTTTTTATTCTTATTATAAACATAAGTGGGGAAAGCACTCTCACTGCTGGCTGCACCAATCAGTATACCTGGGCATATTTCCACAGCAAATGACTTGAACTACATTATCAGATGCCTGACATCCTCTTCTTTTGGAGTCTCTGTAATTTCAGTGTCATCCTCACTTGCTTCTTCTACTTCATCAGATCCTTCATGTACTTTCACTCTGGTCCGTATTTCAGTCATTGTTGCTTGGAAAATTGCTTTTACAGGTTGTCACCTAATCACCCGTTGCAACAAAACCTTTAAAATCTACTTCTAATTCTCCCCTGGGAGATGGACTGTTTGATGGGACCAAACATCATGCTCTTTATCACTGGCTGCAGGAAAATTGTCTATTATTACCAAACTCCAGCTCCAGGCATTCCCTCTTAGTGGCATTTTGGCTGCATTTGTCCCAGACCTCATGTCCTAGCAACACACTATGCTAACTTCTTAAGTAGCTTCTGTACATATTTTGCTAGAATTTGTTTCCTTGAGGAAAATACTAGGGGAGGAATGGAGAGGCAACCAGTGAACGTTTATTCTGCCACTACTTACCTCATGTTCCTGCCAAATATTCAGTCCTTTCAGAGATCAATGTGGTCTTTATTTCTGATTTCGAGTCCAGATTCTGAGTTAGTTATTTGAAGGACTGAGGCGTCAATATATTGAATATATTGAAGCTATGAGGCTTTTTAAAGGAATTGGTATGCTATCAAATCCTGGCTTCTCAAGGAGAGACTCTTACAAATTAGCCATATGTCCAAGGTGAGTTACTTTTTATGTTAGGATAGGTAGTAAAAAATATGATGCCAATGTGACATCTGTTAGAACAGATATCAGCAAACTTTTTATGTTAGGCTTTGCTTTACTGTGTCATAACTGACTCAAGTCAGTGTCCTAAGGATTCAAATCTGCCACTATAGCTCAAAACCAGCCGTAGACATACTAAATGAACAGTGAGACTAGGTTACAGAAATAGGCTTTGGGCCTGATTTGACCTATAGGCAGATTTTTTTGGTAACCCCTGGTTTAAAAGATAGCAGGCTTGAAGATAATCCTGTTTTTATTTGCAAGACTACTATTTACAATACTTAAAAAAAAAATTAGTACTATTGAAATAGGTGCAAGCAGAAAGTCATGGGTCACAAGAGTAGACAGGAGAAACAGTATGGGGTTCATTGATATTTGGCTAGTTTTTCATGGAATGGGCTAAACTAGCCTAATAGCTAGAAGTAACCTTGCATAAGAAAACTGTGTGATTTCATTTACAGGATGATGTTGAATAGGCAGAACTATTCCATGTTGTAAAAAGTCAGGTCTAGGCTCGGTGCCTGTGGCTCAAGCGGCTAAGGCACCAGCCACATTCACCTGAGCTGGCGGGTTTGAATCCAGCCCGGGCCTGCCAAACAACAATGATAGCTGCAACCAAAAAATAGCGGCGTGTTGTGGCAGGCACCTGTAGTCCCAGCTACTTGGGAGACAGAGGCAGGAGAATCGCTGGAGCCAGGAATTGGAGGTTGCTATGAGCTGTGATGCCACGGCACACTACCCAGCATGACAGCTTGAGGCTCTGTCTCTAAAAAAAAAAAAAAGTCAAGTCTAGATTGCCTGGCTGAGGTGATAATCTATATATCTTGGTAAGAGTTTGTATTACACTGATTTATTCATCTATCTGGAAATATCTATCAGATTTGTACATTTCACTGTGTCTGAATTTTATATTAAAAGCACCATAAACATATAACTCTAGTTAATCTTATATATGCTAAACTATTTAAGAGAAAGTCTTATTGATGATGTACAACTTGTTTTGAAAGGCATCAAAAAATAAGGTAAATCAAATGAATGGGTTGATGTGCAATAAAGCAAGTATAGAACATGTTAATTGAATATAAAACACTACATATGGTGGGTGTAAGGCTGTAAAATTCTTCCAATTTTTGTATGTGTTTGAAATTTTTCATAATAACATGTCCAGCTTTAAAGATTAAAAATGGTGGGCGGCGCCTATGGCTCAGTGAGTAGGGCACCGGCCCCATATACTGAGGTTGGTGGGTTCAAACCCAGCCCTGGCCAAACTGCAACAAAAAAATAGCTAGGCGTTGTGGCAGGCGCCTATAGTCCCAACTACTTGGGAGGCTGAGGCTAGAGAATTGCCTAAGCCCAAAAGCTGGAGGTTACTGTGAGCTTTGATGCCATAGCACTCTACCAAAGGCAACAAAGTGAGACTCTGTCTCAAGAAAAAAAAAAAAGAAAATAATTAAAAGTGGTTAGATGGCTCGGCGCCTGTGGCTCAAGCAGCTAAGGTGCCAGCCACATACACCTGAGCTGGTAGGTTTGAATCCAGCCCGAGCCTGCCAAGCAACAATGAGGGCTACAACCAAAAAATAGCCAGGCATTGTGGCGGGCACCTGTGGTCTCAGCTACTTGGGAGGCAGAGGCAGGAGACTCGCTTGAGCCCAGGAGTTGGAGGTTGCTGTGAGCTGTGATGCCACGGCACACTACCCAGGGTGACAGCTTGAGGCTCTGTCTTTAAAAAAAAAAAAAAAAAAAAAGGTTAGATGGTGATAAGCAGTAGAAAGGAGAGGACTCAAATTTTAGTTATGGTGACTAAGAAGGCCTTGCCAAGAAGCTGGCTTTTTTCCTTTTTTTTTTTTTTTTAGACCGAGTCTCACTCTGTCACTCTGATTAAGAGTGCCGTGGCATCATCCTAACTCATAGCAATCTCAAACTCCTAGGAGGCGTTCTCCTGCCTCAGCCTCCAGAGTAGCTGGGACTACAGGTGCTTGCCACCATACCCAGCTAATTTTTCTATTTTTAGTGGAGATGGGACCTTGCTCTTGATCGGGCTGGTCAAAAACTCCTGAGCTCACAGGTCCTCCTGCTTTGGCCTCCCAGGGTGCTAGGATTACAGGTGTGAGGCACCACCACGCCAGGCCAGAAGCTGACTTTTGAATAGAGATCTGATTGAAGAAAATGATAGCCACATAAGCATCTGGGAGGAAAACATTCCACTGAGGCTATCAAATGCAGAGGTCTTAAGGTGGGAATGTACCTGGCCTCTTTGTGGAACAATAAAGAAGACTTTGTGGCTGGCATATGGTAAGTGAATGAAGAAGAGTAGAAGGTGAAATCAGAGAGGTGACTCTAGGCCAGTACAGGGTCTTACAGGTCATAGCAAGCTGTGAGCGAGATAGGAAGTAGTTGGTAGATTTTGAAGTAAGGAATGTTATGATTGTTATGATATGTGTGTTTTAACAGAATCTGCCTGGCTGCTTTATTCAGAACAGACTGCAGGGCAGAGCAGGGAGACCAAGTAGAAAGCTATTTTAAAAATCCAGATGCTATGTGATAATCATTCCAACAAGAGTAGTGAGAAGTGGTTGAATTCTGGATGAGTCTTGAAGGTCAGGCTAACAAGCAAGGATGTGAGATGAAAGAAAAAGAAGTAAGAATGGCACCAAGGTTTTGGACCTAAGCAACTTGAAGAATGGAGTTGCCATTAACTGAGAAAAGCTAGTTTGGAGAGAACTATCAGGAGCTCGGTTTTGGACGTGTTCTGGTTAAGCAGCCTATTAGACATCAAAGTGGAGGTCAGTTAATACACATCCTGAAGGAGCATGGGTGAATAGCTCAGAGTGTCCCCTTTGTCAGCCTGCTGTGCTTTGAAGTCTCTGTTATCTTTTTTTAAGTGAATTTTGTGCTTATTCCACCATATCCACATTTGTTTCATATAAAAAAATGTTTTGTTATTGTGGTAAGCAAAATAGATTCTCCCTGAAAATGTTCATGCATCAGTCCTTGGAGCTTATGAATATGTGATGTTATATGAAAAAAGGATTTTGCAGATGTAATAAGGTTACAGACTTTAAAATGAGAGGATTATCCCAGTGGGCCTATTCTAATCATATAAAGGCCTTACAAACAGGACTTTCTTGAGCTAGAGGCATAAGTCAGAGAGATTATGAATTGTAAAAGAGAGATTTGAATTCTGAAAGGGTGGGGTGAGGACTTCATGGCAGGTAAGGACCACTGGAATGCTGGAGAAAGAATGCAGGGAGCAAAGACGGACTCTTGGCTGACAGCTAGTAAGGACAAAATTGGGACCTTGGGCCTACAACCTCAAGAAACTGAATTTGGGTTTTTTGTTGTTGTTGTTGTTTGTTGTTGAGCTACCACGCCCACTGCACCCTGAGCAGAGTGCAGTGGGCGTGGTAGCTCACTACAACCTTAGACTCAGGCTGTGGGCATCCCACTGCCTCAGCCTCCAAGCCGCTGGGATTACGGTGCTCACCGCGGCGCCCAGCTGGATTTTTCCATTTTTTTCATGAGTTGGGGTCTCACTCAGATGAGTCTCCAACTCCTGAGCTCAAGCAATTCTCCCTCCTCAGTCTCCCACAGTGCTGGGATTACAGGCGTGAGCCACCACACCCGGCTCAAGAAACTGAATTTGACCAACAACCAGAATGGTCTTGGAGACAGACTACTAGACTACTCTTTCCTAGAGCCTCTAGTAAGGAACTTTGACCTGCTGACCTTTGTCAGTTTTAGCCTTGTAAGACCCTAAGCAAAGGACCCACTTAAGCCCAGCCTGAACTTTTGACCTTCAGAACAGAAACAATAAATGAGAGGGGTTTGGGTTTTGTTTTTTGAGAAAGAATCTCACTCTATTGCCCAGGATAGAGTGCCCTGGCATCATCTGAGCTCATAGCAACCTCAAACTCCTGGGCGCAAGCAATTTTCCTGTCTCAGCCTCCCAAGTAGCTGGGACTTCAGGTGCCCACCACAATGCCTGGCTAATTTTTCTGTTTTCAATAAAGATCAGGTCTCATTCTTGCTCAGGCTGGTCTTGAACTCCTGAGCTCAAGGGATCCTCTTGCCTTGGGCTCCCAAAGTGCTAGGATTCTAGTCATGAACCATTGCACCCAGCCTGGGAGTTGTTTTGGGTCCCTTAAGTTGTGATATTGTTTTAGAGCAGTAATAGAAAACCAATCTGACTACCTTCAAATATTACCTTCAAATAAAATGATCAAGGAAAGATAATGTTGTTCTCTTGTTTCTACCCTTTATCACGCTACCAGTAACTTTAGGGGGATTTAAGTTTGAAATGAAGAGACAGATCATATGAAGTTCAGTGGATCATCCTCCCCATCTTTTATTTATTTTGAGTCTCAGATAGTTGCTCGAGTAATGATTATTAATCAAACAATGCTTACTGAGCCTGCTTCAGATGCTTACAATGTAACTTAACTAAATACTTGTGGTTGGAGACTACCCTATTATTTTTTTACCTGTTGGAGTTCCTTTAATTGGCTCTTCCAAAGTGCATATATCCTAGTAAAGTCCTGGCTTCCCATCCCCTTGCAAGGGTCTTACAGTACCTTCTCCCTCAATGTTTAAGCAAATCAAGATAGTCTGATATGAATCCTCATCTTTTCTGCCTTAGCCTATACTCTTGACTATGTAAACAAAATTTTTCCATGACCATGTTTACTGAGTTATTGCTTCTATCTCTACTTTTATCTTTGCTTTACTTCCATTACTTCTACTTACAAAAGCTTGCCTATATCTTGGGAAAAAATAGTTACTTCACTTGACTGTTTATTTATTTATTGAGACAGAATCTCACTCTGTCACCCTAGATAGAGTGCCATGGTGTCTTAGCTCACAACAACCTCAAATTCTTGGTCTCAAGCAATCATTTCCCTCAGCCTCCCAAGTAGCTGGGACTAAAGGTGCCCAGCGCAATGCCCAGCCAGTTTTTCTATTTTTAGTAGAGATGGAGTCTCACTTCTTGCTCAGGCGGGTCTCAACCTACTGAGCTCAGGCAGTCCACCCACCTTGGCCTCCCAGAGTGCTAGGATTACAGGCGGAAGCCACTGCACCCGGCCTTACTGTCCCTTTCAGTTATGCTCTTTCCCCAACTAGAGTATAAACTCCAGAAAAACTTTTGTTCTTACTACTGTATACTCAGCAATTAGAATAGTGCCTGGCAACTAGTAAGTGTTTAATTAATAATGTGGAAAGAATTAGATCTTATTGTTCTCTATTTGTCTATAACCAAACTTTTTTTTTCTTTAACAACTAATTTTTAACTCACATGCCTTTCTGAACTTATTGTTGTGTATAGTTTATTTTCATCCTTTGAAGGGATCTAATGTAACTTATCTAACCATTTCCTTATTGAAGATACTGTTTGTTTTTCCCATTATACTATAATTTGCTAAAAAAAGTAATGATTTATGAATAGGAAAGGAAGTCTTACAAAAGTAAACAAAAGGACAACGATAGATAATATAGAATGCATAGAAGATGAGGGATCAGTTTGAAAGTACTATTATCTGATTTATGGGAGTTCAAGAAAGAGCAAAGAGCCTGTAATCTAGCATTTTGAGAGGCCAAGGTGGAAGGATCTCTTGAGCTCAAAAGCTCAGGAGACCAGCCTGAGCAAGAGTGAGACCTCATCTCTACTAAAAAATAGAAAAAATAGCCAGACATGATGGCAGGTGCATGTAGGACCAGCTACTCAGGCAGGAAAATGGCTTGAGCCCCCACCAGGAGTTTGAGGTTGCTATAAGGTAGGCTGACACCATGGCACTCTAGCTTAGGGCAACAGAATGAGACTGTTGTCTCAAAAAAAAAAAAAAAAGAAATAAAAGAAAGAAAAAAGAATACAGATGATTCTTAATAATGGATTTATTAATAATACATACAAGAAAATTTCCCAGAGCTGAAGTACAAGAAATCGTATCAAAAAAAGGTTTTCTAAATGCACAGCAAAATTAATGATAAAAGGACCAAATCAAGAAATGTCTTTTTTTTTCCCCAAGAAATGTCTTAATACCAAAAACCAGCGTGAAGATCTTAAAAGTTTGGGGATGAGGGTGGTATGGTGGTTGGGGACTACGGAAGAAGGAATATGAAATCACTTTAAAGTTGAATGAAACAGAATGGCACTGATTACAGTGGCAACATTGGATGCTGGATAAAGTGAGAGCAATGCCTTCAAAAGCTGAGGGGATTTTTAGATAGATTTCATTATCCTGCTGAATCAAATGTAATTGTAAAGGAAAAAAGACCTTTTCAAGCATGCAAGGTCTAAGTAACGTGCTTTTTTTATGTTAACTTTCTTAAGGTGTTGGGGATGTACTTAAGCAAAACTGGGGAGTGAACAAAGAAAGAAGGCAGCACTGCAATTCAGGAACTATGACTCCAGCCCAGAAGAGTAGTGAAGGGAAGCCCCAAAGGTGACAGGCAGACCTCGAGGGCAGCCAACCCAGATTGGAGTGAGAAGTTGGGTTCTGAGGGAGAAGCCTTTTGGGAAAAAGATAAGGAAGGTGAGTAGGGGAGTTCAGTGTTACAATTAAAGAAAATTGAAGTTAAAGTACAGGAAGATATTGAAGAAGGAAAGAAAGACACTAGGGAAAACAAAAACCTCTATGAGGAAGGAAATATATTCATAATATAATACCAGATAGCCTTCCGAAGTCACAAAAATGTAGAACTGATTATTCAACCAAAAATAATGAAATATCCATCTGTATTAGTAGAAGATGGAAATATTGAGGGCCATTTAATAGCTATATTGTAATTTACAATAGTGTGAGTAAATTAGCAGGGTCTAAAATGGATAAGCCAAAAAGTTATAGGATAGATAAACATGACACAGTGACTATCCAGTAGAAGTAACTAAGAGTCAAAATTAGTTACCTTTAGGGATGAAGACTGGCTATGGGAAGTCTTAGACAGTGGGGAGGCTGGGGGCTTTTTATACTTACGTTTTTCTTTTTTTTCTAAACATTAAGCTGTAAGAAGTAAGAGATTGTGTTTCATTACAGTCTTCAATACTACTTCATTTTGTAAATATAGGCAGGAATTACTTCAATAAAAATTAGATTATAAAATTTAAAAACTAAATAATATATTCCGACTGTAAAACATTTACCATGTAAAAAAGACAATGTGTGAAAATCATCATAATCCCATTACTGAGAAATAACTAGTGCTAGCTTTATGTATGTATTAATATATCCTTCCAAACTTATGTATTCATTCCAAATATGCATTTAATATTTTGAAACATTTTTACAGTAATTATTATTGTATACTGCTTAGTTGGACCACACTTAAAAATATCTGATGGCTTTCTTCCTATGTCAGTCAAGATCTACATCAATATTTTTAATGGTCGAATAATACCCTCTTTTATAGATGTGTGTACCAAGATTTATACAACTAGGTTACTTCTGGTTTTTTTTACATTTTTTATGTGTATCACACATCTGTAGTAGAAGCTCTTAAAGAGTTTTGTCCCGACTTGTTTTGCCAGGAATTATTCTCTACCTATAATGAGAATCCTAACAGTCAGGATTATTCTTGCACTCTTGCCTACTAGACCATTCAGGTAATCTCCCACAAGTCTGGATATTAAGATTTAGATATGCTGCACAGTCTCAGTTAATGGAATGTACCCTAGATAGGTGGCCCTGGAGCCCCAGGGGAAGAAAAATTAACAGAGACTGACCTTAACATTGAAGCCAACTTGCTTCCTGATGGCTTTCCAACATCCAATTCATGCAACAAATATATATGTCTTTTACATGTCCAACTTTATAATGAGGATACAGTGGTGGGAGGAACAAGGTAGACAAAGTTCTTTGCCTTCTTGGAGCTTTTATTATAATGGAGACAATATAACAAAAAAGATTAATATGGAATATGGTAAGAACTACAAAATAAGTAGGGTAATGCTATGAGGAAAATGGGATGAGGAAAGGCCTTTCAGAGAAGACCTTTCTACCAAGATCCAAAAAATAAGGGTAAGCAAGACAAGACAAAAGCTGGGGGAAGAGAATCCTGTGGGGGTTGGAGGGATGGGGAAACTTGGCACAGGGAACAGTCAATGAGAAGGCCCTAGGACAGGAAAGAGCTTGTTATGTTTTGAGTAAGAGAAAGGAGCTTGAAGTGACTGTCTTGAAGAAGCTGGGTGAAGCTGAGTGTGTGTGAGGATGCAAGGTTAAAACAAAGCATTTGAGGAGTTGGACTTAAAAGCCATTGGAAGACTTCAGCAGAAAAGTGCCATGATTTGATTTTCAAAATGACTCTTTTGAGTTATGACTGTATTTCTTGCCCTTAGGCTCTATTAAATATCCTTGTATGCTCATGTTAAATTCTCCTTCTAAAAAAGAAACAACAAACTCTTAAGCTGGTTTGAGTAGATAGATCTCAATCACAGTTACTTGCACCCAAAGGACTGATGTAAGACAACATCCTTGTAGATATTTGTGTCTGTAGCCCTGACCTTTTTTAAGGGATAAATTATCGAAGTAGAATTTCAAAGATCATTTTGAAGAATTTTAAGCTTTTAGTAGCTATTTCCAGGTTGTCTTCCAGAAAGATAATGATTTACACGTGTATCATTAACATCTAAAAGTGTTCACTTACCCTCAGAGAAAAAATGATGGCAGTTATTAAAAGAAAAACCTTTTTTGTCTGATAGGTACAATAATCTCATATTTATTATCATGTATTTGATTGTTTATATGTTTATTGGCCATTTTCTTTTCTTTTTAAAAAATTTGATCTTTGTGATCTTTGTTCCTCTTTCTGTAGGAAAATTGACTTTTCCTTATTGTTTTGAAAGGAATTTTTGTTTTGAGTAAACTATCATATATTATTTTATTATTTTCTCAAATATTTGCCCCTTAACCTTGCTCATGTTACTTTTTGACATTCAGGTTTCTTTTTTACAGAAATAACAGCTTTATTGAGATAAAATTCACATACTATAGATTATACCCTTTCAAAGTGTACATTTCATATAGTCACAAAGTTGTGCTTTGATCAGCTAACTCTACAACATATTAATTATCACATATCCATTAGCAGAAACTTCCCATCCTCCCCTCCTCCAAGCTTCTAGCAACCATTAGTCTACTTTCTATTTCTGTGGATATGTCTATTCTGGACATTTCACATTTATAGAATCATAAAATATGTGACTTTTGTAGATGGCTTCTTTTACTTAGCATAATGTTCTACAGGTTCATCAGTGTTGCATGTATCACTAGTTCACTCCTTTTTATGACTGAACAATATTTTTCATTTTATGAGTATACCACATTTTAATTATCCATCTCATCCATTGATGGACATTTGGGTTATTTCCACTTTTGGCTATTGTGACTACCACAATGCTATAAGACATTCTTATACATACAAAAGGTTCATATTTGGTCAGATTACTTTGCTCTTTTCCTTTGTAAAGATTACCATCTTTCTAATGTTAGAAAAGACTTCTCTGCCTAAACACTATGTAAATATTCATTTGTCTTTTAAAAATTATTTTTATGATTATTAAATTTCAATCTTGAAGCCAGGTTACACGCCTGTAATCCTAGAACTCTGGGAGGCTGAGGCAGGAGGATTGCTTGAAATCAGGAGTTCAAGACTTGCCTGAGTAAGAAGGAGACTCTGTCTCTACTAAAAATAAAAAAAATTAGGCGGGCATGGTGGTGCATACCTGTTTTTTAAGGGTTTTTTGTTTGTTTGTTTTTGTTTTTTTTATTTCAGGTGCATTGAGGGTACAAAGGATTAGGTTACACTGTTTGCATTTATTAGGTAAAGTCCCTCTTGTAATTGTGTCCTGCCCCCAAGAGGTGTGCCATATACCATAATCCCACATCTCCCTCTCTTCTCTCTCTCCCCACTCCATCATTCCCCTGCCTCCCATCTTGAATTAATTTGAGTTTTCTCTTATGTGGGTATGTGTTAGATTGTCTACTGGCTTCATATTAGAATTGAGTACATTGGATTCTTGCTTCTCCGTTGTTGTGATACCTTACTAAGAAGAATGTGTTCCAATTCTATCCAGGTTAATACAAAAGATGTAAAGTCTCATCTCTTTTAATGTCTGAGTAGTATTCCATGGTATACATATAGCACAGCTTGTTAATCCATTCCTGGGTTGGTGGGCATTTAGGTTTTTTGCACATTTGGGCGATTATAAATTGAGCTGCAATGAACAGTCTAGTGCAAATGTCCTTATGATAAAATCGTTTTTCTTCTGGGTAGACACCTAGTTAATGGGATTGCAGGATCAAATGGAGGTCTAATTTGAGTTCTTTGAGAGTTCCCCATACTTCCTTCCAAAAAGGTTACATTAGTTTGCAGTCCCACTAACAGTGTAAAAATGTCTTTTTCTCCACATCCACACCAGCATCTGCAGTTTTGAGACTTTGTGATGTGGGCTCTTCTCACTGGGGTTAGATGATATCTCTGGGTAGTTTTGATCTTCATTTCTCTGATGATCAGGGACAATGAGCATTTTTTTCAGATGTTAGCCATTTGTGTGTCTTTATCAGAGAAGATTCTGTTTATATCTCTTGCCCAGTGCTAGATGGATTGTTTGCTCTTTTTCTGTTGATTAATTTGCATTCTTTATAGATTCTGGTTATCAACCCTTTGTCAGATTGATACCCTGAAAATATCTTTTCCCATTCTGAGGTTGTCTTTTTGCTTTACTTGTTGTGTCCTTAGCCGTGCAGAAGCTTTTCAGCTTAATTAAGTCCCATTTGTTAATTTTTGTTGTTGTGATGGCCACTGAAGTCTTTGTTATAAAATCTTTCCCCAGTCCAACATCGTCAAGAGTTTTTTCCACACTTTATTCTAAGATTTTTATCATTTCATGTTTTAGATTTAAGTCCTTTATCTATCTTGAGTCAATTTTTGTAAGTGGTGAAAGGTGCAGGTCCAGTTTCAGTCTTTTACATGTGGTTATCCAAATCTCCCAGCACCATTTGTTGAATAGCAATTCTTTTTTCCACTGTATGCTTTTGTTTGGTTTATCAAAGATCAGATGGCAACTAGAGACTGGTTTCATCTCTCAGTTTTCTATTTTATTCCATATGTCTATGCCTCTATGTTTGTGCCAATACCATGCTGTTTTGATTACTGTGGATGTGTAATATAGCCTGAAGTCTGGTAGGGCAAGGCCTCCAGCTTTGTTTTTATTACTAAGAATAGCCTTGGCTATACAGGAGTTTTTCCTGCTTCCATACAAAATAAAGTACTGTTTTTTCCAGTTCTTCAAAATGTTAGTATTTTAAGGGGATTGCATTGAATCTGTAGATTGCTTTGGGTAGAAGAGACATTTTTGACAATGTTGATTATTCCCAGCCAAGAGCCTGGTGTGTTCTTGTATTTGTTAATGTCTTCAGCTATTTCTTTTCTTAGGGTTTTATAATTCTTTTTGTGAAAATTTTTCACCTCTTTTATTAGGTATATTCCTAAGTATTTCATTTTCTTTGAAGCTACTGTGAAGGGAATTGTGTCCTTGATTTACTTCTCAACTTGGCTGTTATTGGTGTATACAAAGGCTTCTGATTTGTTGACATTGATTTTGTACCCTGAGACATTACTGTATTTCCTGATCACTTCCAGGAGTTTTGTGGTTGAGTCTCTAGGGCAGTGGTTCTCAACCCGTGGTTTGCAACCCACAAGAACTTTATTAAAGGACCGCAGCTTTAGGAAGGTTGAGAACCACTGTTTTAGGGTTTTCTAAGTATAAGATCATATCATCAGCAAAGAGCGAGAGTTTGACCTCCTTTGCCCCCATTTGGAAACCCTTCTCTTGCCTGATTGCATTGGCTAGAACTTCTAGCACAATGTTGAATAATGGTGGTGATAATGGACTTCCTGCCTGGTTCCAGTTCTAAGTAGAAAAGCTTTCATTTTTACACCATTCAGTATGATGTTAGTTTGTCATAGAAGGCTTCAGTCAGCTTCAGGAATATGCCACCTATACCTGTTTTCTTAAGTGTTCTTATTAGAAAGGAATGCTGAACTTTGTTAAATGCTTTTTCTGCATCTATTGAGAGAATTATATGATCTTCATGTTTGCTTTTATTGATATGGTGTATTACATTTATGGATTTGTGTATGTTAAACCAACTTTGCATCCCTTGGATGAAGCCTAGTTGATCATGATGTATAATTTTTTTAATGTACAGTTACAGTCTATTAGCTAAGATTTTATTGGGTATTTTTGCATCAATATTTGTTAGTGAAATTGGTCTGTAGTTCTCCTTTTTAGTTGGATCCTTTCCTGGTTTTGGAATCAAGATGACGTTTGCTTCATAGAATGTTTTGGGAAAGATTCTTTCCTTCTCAGTGTTTTGATATAGGTGCTGCAGAATAGGTACAAGCTTGGCTTGGCGCCT
Organism: Perodicticus potto; assembly: GCA_963574655.1. NCBI lineage: Eukaryota > Metazoa > Chordata > Mammalia > Primates > Lorisidae > Perodicticus > Perodicticus potto. The sequence goes on along the minus strand of CAUYRH010070930.1, from coordinate 4,387 downwards.
GTGGCTCAACGGGCTAAGGCATCAGCCACATACACTTGAGCTGGCGGGTTCGAATCCAGCCCGGGCCCGCCAAACAACAATGACGGCTGCAACCAAAAAATTGCCAGGCATTGTGGTGGGCGCCTGTAGTCCCAGCTACTTGGGAGCGGGAGGCAAGAGACTCGCTTGAGCCCAGGAATTGGAGGTTGCTGTGAGCTGTGATGCCACGGCACTCTATCCAGGGTGACAGCTTGAGGCTCTGTCTCAAAAAAAAAAAAAGAATAGGTACAAGCTCATCTTTGAAAATGTGACAGAATTTTGATGTGAATCCATCTGGTCTTAGGCTTTTTTGTTGTTGTTGAGAGCTTTTTTATTGTTTCTACAATCTCAGTGCTTGATATTGGTCTGCTTAAGAGATCTATTTCTTTGTGCATGCCTGTTGTTCCAGCTACTTTGGAGGTTGAAGCAGGAGGATTGTTTGAGCCCAGGAGTTTGAGTGAACTATGATGATGATCCTGCACTCCAGCTAGGGCAAGGACAAGTGAGACTGTGTGTCCAAAAAAAAAAAATTACTGTTTAATTCATATGAAAATTCACTTAGGTTTAAGATGTAGGGAAAGGACATAATTTTGACCAATAGAATCACTAGATGATCCTAGATAATTTATCGTTAGTTGTGCCCTTATTGATTGAAAACACTATGTTTATATCAAGATAAAAAATTATAACAGAAAATGTTTCCATATTTTATTTTCATTGATCTTTTTATATATTCTATTGTGGTACTCCAGTATAATTGTGGTAGCTTTATAATACTTTTGAGATCTTGAAAGAATATCATCCCAGTTACTTTCATTTTTAAAAATACCTGAGTTTTCAAAAAAAAAATTGTACTATTTTGTTAACTTTTAGAAAGAATTGCAATGGAATTCTCACCAAAGTTGGGTTCAGTTTTAAATCTTCCTGTACTGCAATATGGCATATCTCTTTTGTTCACATTTTCCTTTTATGTACCTGATGCTGTACATATCTTCCTTGTGAAATGTATTTCTAGGTATTTTGCTATTGTAATTTGTTCTTCTCCCCCACTCTGTCCCTTTATATATTAAACTGGTTATTTCATTAGGTTAGAAAAGTTTTGCATTTGGCTACTAGCCAGCTTACTGACATTTTCTTAGTTGTAATTGTTTTTTGTTCAGTCTCATGTATTCTCATGAGAGGTCACCAACAGTGAAGAAAAGAGTCCTGAAGGAAGAGTTTATAGTAAGACATTTTCTTAGTTGTAATTGTTTTTTGTTCACTCTCGTGCACTCTCTCAGAGGTCACCATCAGTGAAGAAAAGAATCCTAAACGAAGAGTTTATAGTATGTTATAGGAATTCAAAACCTCATTTCACTTGAAAAATCAGGGAAGGCCTTTTTGAGAAAGCATCATCTAAACAGAAACCTGCAGGCTGCAATAGGAGTTAGCAGGACAGGTGGGAGGAGGAGCTTCCAAATTGAGCTGGTAGACAGCATGCATGATTTTTCTGGAAGCACAGTGTGGGTGAGAAACTGGAGCAGAGATGAGTGGCCAGGGAGGCAAAGAAGACCATGTTAGGGAGTTCATATCAAATTATGAGGCCAGTAGTAGTCAGCAATTGAGTTTTTGAACAGAGGTGAGACATATTCCAATTTACATTTTGAAAAGATTACTCTAGCTGCCTTGTAAAAAGTGGATGAAAGATAAACAGAAGTGGGAGAAGAGTCCGGTTAGGAAGCAGTTAGTTGCAAGAGGTAAGCAGCAAACTCGCCTATCTTAGAGTAGGCTTTCTTTAATGTCATCCTTCTCTTCAGTCTTTAAAGAGTAAAATAAAAATTGAATTTTTATTGGACTGAAAGGTAAATTTTGTATTTGAAAACATAGGATTTTCAATTTCAGATTGGCCACGTAGTAGACTACTTTTTATTACATGGTTTGTAACTTCATAAAAAGAATATTTTGACGTATTTGTCAGGTTTCCTATGTTATTCGGGATGAAGTAGAGAAGTATAATCGAAATGGAGTCAATGCCTTGCAGCTGGATCCAGCACTAAATAGACTTTTCACAGCCGGTCGAGATTCCATCATAAGAATATGGAGTGTCAATCAGCACAAGGTAAGTTTACATTTCAGATCTGTACTCCGTACATTTTAGACCAATGACTTTCAGTGTCTAATAGGATGCCCTTTGACAGTTTCAGGCTTAATCTGTTTGAGTACTGAGTTATTTGGTACACCCTATGAAGATGTTACAATAAGAATTCTGTAATTTTCTCTAAGAAAAACCATCCCTTGGGAAGTTTCAGAAGTGTTTTAGCTAAGGCAGAGAGTCCATAAACTAGAACTGTCTGCCACAAAGGAACAATGAGACTTGGCTGGTAGGGGGATTACTTTCAACAATTTATTTTTCTGCTTTAAATATGTTTCCCCAAAGTCTTTTGACAACCCTACTAAAAAAAATGTATACTTTTACCATTTAAGATTAATCTTGAAAAAATATTTGCTTATTATCATTTAAAAGTGATTAGGTCCCCATAAAACCCATAAGGCCTTATTAAATAATACAAGGTTGTAAACTACGAAGACATGGTCCCATTCTTCAGGATTTTTTTTTTTTTTTTTTTTTTTTTTTTTAGGCAGGGCCTCAAACTGTCGCCCTGGGCAGAGTGCTGTAGCATCATAGCTCACAGCAACCTCCAACTCCTGGGCTCAAGCGATTCTCCTGCCTCCACCTCCCAAGTAGCTGGGATTACAGGCATCTGCCACAACGCCAGCTATTTTTTGGTTGTAGCCGTCATTGTTGTTTGGCAGGCCCAGGCTGGATTCGAATCCGCCAGCTCAGGTCTATGTGGCTTGTGCCTTCTCTACTTGAGCCACAGGCGCAGAGCCTTTCTTCAGGATTTTTACGGTCTAGCTTGTTTATTTGTTTTGTTTGTTCGTTTAGAGATTGAGGCTTACCCTGTCATGCTACATCCTCAAACTCCTGGGCTTAAGCTATAAGGCCTGTAGGCATGCACCACCACACCCAGCTTATTTTTCTACTTTTTTATAGAGATAGGTCTTGCTCTTGCTCAGGCTGGCCTTGAACTCCTAGCCTCACGTAGTCCTCCTGCCTTAGCCTTCCAGAGTGCTAGATTTGCTGTCATGAGCCACTGCTGTAAAGTCTGCTTTCTTTTTTTTTGAGACACAGTCTCACTTTGTCACCCTTTGGTAGAGTGCCATGGTGTGTAGATCATAGCAACCTCAAACTCTTGGGCTCAAGCAATCCTCTTGCCTCAGTCTCCCAAGTAACTGGGACTACAGGCTCTTGCCACAACACCTAGCTATTTTTAGAGACGAGGTCTCGCTCTTGCTCAGGCTGATTTCAAACTCGTAAGCTAAAGCAATCCACTCACCTCAGCCTCCCAGAGTGCTAGGATTAATGAGTGAGCCACCTCGCTGGCTCTAAAGTCTGCTTTCTTAAGCAGAAAACAGGATTTAAATACATTATTAGGGCCTCCATAGTTGACCACCTCCCTAAGTTGACTTAATTTTCATAGACTAGATGGCATACCACATGTACATAAATACAGTAGGCCTAGTTCTTTATATTGACCAGCTCTGTATTGACCAGTTTGTTACAGTCCCTTGGGTGGCCACTTAACAAAAGTTCTATGGCATATGTAAAACAAATCCTCAGTCAAATGAGAAAGACCCCTTTTGGTGTTTTGTTTGCATGCCTATCTTGTGAATGACATAGAAAAGAAGATTCAGAGAAGAAAAAGAAGCATTTATTGAGCTCTTAACTATGTGCCAGACACTTTTGGCATTTCCATGTCCAACATGATTTTTATTTTCATAGTATACTTTAAGGCACCTGTTCTGCTGTAGATTCTAGATCAGAGTGTCCAGTAGACCACATGCAGGTTATTTGAGGCCTGTTTTGCTTTTCTGTGCTGTAAGATGTTGTGAAAAGTAGCAGAGACCTATTTTTGCTCATTAGCTTTCATTAGGATGTGTATTTACTGTGTGGCTTAAAGCAACTCTTAAACTTTGCAATATGTAGCAAAAAAAACTTGAACGCCTCTGTTCTAGGACTTTTTTTGGACAGACAGCTATGTTGCACAGGCTGGAATCCTTCCTGCATCCTCAAACTCCTGGGGCTTAAGCAGTCCTCCCACCTCAGTCTCCCAAAGTACACGGCTTATAGATATGAGCCACCATGCCTGGTCAGCCTTTACATTTTTATTTTTTTTTATTTTTATTTTTTTTGAGACAGAGCCTCAAGCTGTCACCCTGGATAGAGTGCTGTGGCATCACAGCTCACAGCAACCTCCAACTCCTGGGCTCAAGTGAGTCTCCTGCCTCCGCCTCCCAAGTAGCTGGGACTACAGGTGCCCGCCACAAC
>CAUYRH010070929.1:0-41251 GCA_963574655.1 Perodicticus potto | reverse complement strand
GGAGAAAGGTGTGGTCCAGTTTCAGTCTTTTACATGTGGATATCCAGTTCTCCCAGCACCATTTATTGAATAGGGAGTCTTTCCCCCAAGGTATGTTCTTGATTGGTTTATTGAAGATTATGTGGTTGTAAGATGTTAGTTTCATCTCCTGGTTTTCTATTTGATTCCAAATGTCTGTGTCTCTATTTTTGTGCCAGTACCATGCTGTCTTGACCACTATGGCTTTGTAGTACAGCCTAAAATCTGGTATGGTGATGCCCCCAGCTTTGTTTATATTACTAAGAACTGCCTTAGCTACATGGGGTTTTTTCTGGTTCCATATAAAATACAGAATCATTTTTTCCAAATCTTGAAAGTACAATATTGGTATCTTAATAGAAATGGCATTAAATAGGTAGATTGCTTTGGGAAGTATAGACATTTTAACAATGTTGATTCTTCCTAGCCATGAGCATGGTATGTTCTTCCATTTGTTAATATCCTCTGCGGTTTCCTTTCTTAGGATTTCAGAATTTCTTTATAGAGGTCCTTCTCCTCCTTTGTTAGGTATATACCTAGGTATTTCATTTTGTTTGAAGCTATGGTGAAGGGAGTTGTGTCCTTAATTAGCCTCTCATCGTGACTGTTATTGCTGTATACAAAGGCTACTGACTTGTGGACATTGATTTTATATCCCGAGACATTACTGTATTTTCTGATGACTTCCAGAAGTCTTGTGGTTGACTCTTTGGGGTTCTCTAAGTATAAGATCATGTCATCAGCAAAGAGGGAGAGTTTAACCTCCTCTGCTCCCATTGGATGCCCTTTATTTCCTTGTCTTGCCTAACTCTATTGGCTAGCACTTCCAGCACTATGTTGAATAGTAATGGTGACAGAGGACAACCTTGTCTGCTTCCAGTTCTAAGAGGAAAATATTTCAATTTTACTCCATTCAGTAAAATATTAGCTGTGGGTTTGTCATAGATAGCTTTGATCAGTTTCAGAAATGTGCCACGTATGCCTATATTCTTCAGTGTTCTAATTAGAAAAGGATGCTGGATTTTATTGAATGCTTTTTCTGCATCTATTGAGAGGATCATATGATCTTTGTTTTTGCTTCTGATAATATGGTGGATAACATTTATGGACTTGCGTATGTTAAACCAGCCTTGCATCCCTGGGATGAAACCTACTTGATCATGATGAGAAAATGTATTTCTTGCTTTTTATGACCTAACCTCTGAAGTCTCATAGCAATATAATCACACATTCGTTCAGATTCATGGGGAAAGAACACAAGCCCCAGCCTCTAGATGGAAAGTCCTATCATAAGAATAGCATGTAGGATGGAAGATCTTGTTGCAGCCATTTTTGGAAAATTCAATGTGTCATCAGGTCTAGGATACTAGATGAATGAATAAGCTGAGAAGTTTAGATTTTGAACCAGGAATGGAGGTAGGCAGACGTTATACCCTTCTATTCCTAATCATTCCTGGCTCCAGGTATCTGTTGAGGTCAGCTATCAGGAAATCTGACCAGGTCAAAATTCAAACCAAAGAGGCTCCTAAGGAGAGAGAGGGGAAGATTGCCCTTTCCTCACACTCCTAACCTCCTTGCCTTCCCCTAAAATGATAGCTTGTCTTGGTATCTATATCCCATTTTCCAGAATGATTCCAGCCTCCTGTCCAGTGGGTAGTGTGCTCTCAACATCATCAGCTTTGGCGTCTTGGTAAGAGACCTTGCTGCTTAAAGAGTGCACCATGGAAGGCAGTATTGGCATAACCTGGCAACTTATGAGAAATATGGAATCTCCACCCAAACCTAGACCTACAGAGTTAGATCCTGCAGTGATTCCCACACTTATTAAAGTTGAAACAGCACCATCATAACAGAAAGAGATCTTTTTTTCTTTTTTTTTTTTTGAGATCTTGATTTAAAAGTAGATGTCATTGGGTTTCAATTCTAATTATAGATTTGTCAATTTATTACCTAGGCAAACACAAGCAAACTACTTAACCTCTCTGAGCCTCCATTTACCAAATATATTCCTAATTAGGAATGATGGTAGCTGGTGGGGGGGGGGGCGAATGTGCATGACTGTTCCCAAAGCAGAGAACCCATAAATTTTGACTCTGAAGGCCAAAGACAGCATCAGCTCCACCTTCCTTGGGGAGACCTCTCACACAGACTCCCTTCTGCTATGGGTCCCTTGGCACTGGTGGTCCATGAGGACGGCAGGAAGCCTTGGTTAGCACTGCAGTCAGACTTCCCTCCAGAGCCACAGGAGGATAAGACTCCAAGAGCTCTTCCTGGCAGAGAGCTAGCTCTTTGAGAGGCAAGAGTGATTCAGGATGCCTGCACTCCTTTGGAGATGTTATTTATTTTTTCTAATAGAGACTGTTTATCACCCACCTACAGGAGTTTCAACTGGGGCTTTTGTCGCCCTTTAGACTCTGGAAATTAGGTCAATCCCCTCCAGAATTTACTTGAGCTGGGAAACCTGACTCACTGTGGCAGCAAAGGGGCCCTGCCAGGGACAGGGAGCTTAGTGAGGTCACAGAGGTCACCTCTGTTCTCCCAGGCATGACAACAGCTGATGCCCAAGCCTGCCAGGCTCCAGGTGTGTGTGTATTAGGGCATGGGGAGGCCTTTAAATAAAAATCATGGCATCAGTATGATCCTGGAAAGCAAAAGAATAGCTGGTGGAAAATATCAACAGGATATTTAAATCAAGCACCTCTAAGCCTTTATTTCAAATGTACACAAGAATGATCTCATCCTCCCCTGTTATAAGCTATAAAAAAAGTCATAAGATTATGAAGAGAAGAAAACTTGGGTCCTATCTAGTACTCTGTCAGTACTGATAGCCGAAAGTCCTTCCTTGAATCTAATTCAAAGTCTTACTTCTCTAAGTATCCTGCAACTAGCTGCTCCCAGCACCTTGAGCATGGTAAGTTTTCAAAAGATACACAGTAGGTGGTTGTTTAGGAAGACTGTCCCTGAAGAGAGCAGAAACAGGCTTTCCATATCTTTCCTGCTTTCCTGCAAGGTCTGCTTTCTTTATAGTTAGTCCAATGTGTTAAGGGTCTTGCTAAGCCCAGCTGGCCTCCTCCCCACACAATAGCCCAGACAGATCATCAATGTTCAGACTGCTCTTCACAAGGCCGTAGGGACATCTCTTTTTTTCCAAAAGGAAATTGGCATTGAGGTTACCTAGTTGAAACAGAAATAAAAACTTGGGAAATACTTGCATCACAGAGATCAAGGACTTTCCGGGAGGAAAAATGTTCTGGCAAGTGATTCTCTTGCTAATCCACAGGATGACCCAGCCTGGTCTGCCTTCTGTGCCCTGGCCTTCATGCCAGCATGTAACGGGTTGGTCTGTCTGGCTGCCCTGCAGAGTTCAGGTAGTGTTCAGAGTGTCACATCTATGTCATCCTGTAGATGCTATTCTTCACAGTCATTTATGAAGATATTTCAGAACATTCAACAGAGTGTGCAGGCACTATTGGCACTAGAGAGGCTCACAGCAGAGCCACCACGCCTCCATGGAGCCCAGTGTCTGCAGGCGGAAGTGAGTGTCCTGTGAGCGGTCACCCCAGGGTCCTTGCAGCCTCCTCTGACTCACCATGAGGCTGTGGGCCAACTTCCTTCCCTGGTGCAGCATGAGAGGAATCCATCACCCCCACCTCCCGCCTGCTGGAGACCAGCCAGAAGAAGCTGAGAAAGTGACATTTCCTCTCTGAGGTGTGGCATCTGGGATCTAGGAGAAAAGGCTGATGGCAGACTGGATGTCCCCCGAGCAGGTGCCCTCGAGAGGGAGCAGACCTCCTCCTGTGTACCTGGCTAATCCAGAGCTACCTAGGGGGGTGACAGAGCCATGCAGGGGCAGGTCCCCTGGCTAGACTTGGAGAAGCCCAGCCCCACGGCTTCAGTGGTAGCTGCAGTGGCTAAGAAGGTAAAGTGTTTTCCCCAGGGTTTATGCTCAGCTCTCACACATCTGTGACTGGTGTTGGGGCTGAAGGCAAAGAATTGAGGAGTATCTATTAGTGGGGTGAGGGCTCTCAGGTCCCATCTGTCTCTGGGAGAATTTTAGAGGATTTGCTAAGCTTTCATTCCAGACCCTGGGCTGATTGTGGACTACAAGGAGTATAGGCCAAATTAACTAGCCGGAGGGATCCATACCTAACCTGTGGCTGACCAGGTCCCCCAAGCCTCATCTAGAACAGTCTCCACCATCCTGCAAATTCTCCCTCACCTTCTGATCATAACTTGGCTATAGCTAACTAATATGCCCACATGCCAGTGGCCTGTCAAACCCATCCATTCATGCGAATGTGCTAATAGAAGGGCGGCGCCTGTGGCTCAGCGAGTAGGGCGCCGGCCCCATATACCGAGGGTGGCGGGTTCAAACCCGGCACCGGCCGAACTGCATCAAAAATCAGCTGGACGTTGTGGCGGGCGCCTGTAATCCCAGCTACCTGGGAGGCTGAGGCAAGAGAATCGCTCAAGCCTAAAAGGTGGAGGTTGCTGTGAGCTATGACACCACAGCACTCTACGGAGGGCGAGAGAGTGAGACTCTGTCTCTACAAAAAAAAAAAAAAAGAATTATCTCTTCCATCAAGAAGTTTCTGCCAGAGGCAAAGGTTGACAGAGGAGAGGACAGAAGAAAAAAATGGGAGAGGAGCAGCTTGCAGCATGAGGGACCCAGCACTGAGGGGCCTGGGAGAAGAGAGGGGAGGGTATTACAGCAGACCCCTGGTGGTGGCATTCAGGACAGACAGAGTCTTGCAAGGTGCTACTCTATTCCTTATAGGTGCAGAGTGTCAGACAATCTGGGCTTTTGCAAGAGGATCAGCTACTGGGAGCCATGCAGAGAGGCCCTGAAAAATCCTTGCCGGCCATTTCACATGCCACATGCATGAGTCTGCCACACATGGGTTGATGCAAGTTGAAGAATGTTCATTGCCCACTGCAAAGAATTCCTATCCAGGATGTGCCCGTGGAAGTTTCCAGAACCCCACCTGGCCTGCCTACCCTCCCTGGTGATGCCCAGCTCTGTATTCTCCCATCTCCCCATCCAAACTCCTGCTCTGCTTTCTCCAGCTCCATTTTCATCTTTAGCTCTCCTCGGGGACCTCCTTCCAGGGCCTGTTACAGCAAGCTCATGTATACAATACATGGAGTCACTCAGCAGCGTCTGGCGAATGTTTTCAATGAGTTGGAAAATCAGGTTGAAGGTATCGTGAAATATGGTGCTCACACGGTAGCCCAGACGCGAGCTAAGTGCTCTGTGATGAGGCCTGGCTAACCATGCCTCCCTCCACTCGGCTCTCTGCCCGCCCCTTCTTTCCTTCTCCAGGGTTTTTAAAGTTAAAATGTGCCTATGTATTTTATTAAAATCATGTAAGAGAAGCTTCTTCAAGTAAACGGTTCTTTGCCTTGGGGGTCAATGTGATCTTGCACGTGTCTGTGTGTGTGTGCATGCGCACACGGCAGAGTAAGTTGGCTTGCAAATGAGCATGAGTTCTGGGTGGAAGTGCCAAATGAATGTTTCTGGATGATGCCTACCTGTACGATCTGTTGTGGCCTGGTATTTCTATGACAAGTCTGCTGCACATCACCCACACAGACACACAGCCTTGCCTCCAGAGCAGCACGGGGTCTATTTTCAGTTTCTGAGTATCCTGAGAGGCTTTGTCCTAGCTGGACCAATGGATAGAGAGCACAGTCAGATTGGTACCAAGATGTGCTCCCCTAAGAGAGGAGCACATCTCTCCCCTCTCTTCCCCCCTCCCAAACACACACAGCATCTCCGGATGTGCTGCGCAGGGAGGCCTATTGCTGAAAGGTCAGCTGCCCACCTCTGAGTAAATGTAAACCTATCCTGCATACCTTCCCTTGCCCGTGCCCCCTTTCTGTCTTTTATGCTGATAAATGGTCTCTCTTTCCTCCCAGCCTTCCTCTCCCTCATCCTCCCTTCTCCAGAGAGCCAGATGTTAGGCATGGCTGACAAGGAGTCACAGAGCATGGACATCAGAACAGGAATGGGCCATAGACGGCAGTTTCAGTCTCCCATTTCATGGATGAGTAAACTGAGGCTCAGGGATGCTGAGGGATCTCTCCCATGCACGGAAGGTAGGTCACGGGAGAGTCAACTCTCAGCCTTCCCCTGTCCTTGGTACAGAAAACCATCTCACAAGCTCTTTGTCCCCAACATCAGAGCTGCAGTACCAAGTGAGAGTGGCGGACAAACATGATAGTGGACAATCATTCACACCGACTGTCTCTAGGGTGTAAAAACTTGGCAGAGCAGCAGTGGGGCTGAGACACAGGAAGGAACGGTTCTGGTGCTCTCTGCCCAAGTGGGCAGCCAGCAGAGTCCACAGAAGTAAACGATGAGAAGATGAAGGCACGGATCCCAGATTCCAGCCCTGCGAGGAGTGTTAGACATGATTCTCATTCAATCTCCCCCCTCTTACACAGAAACCAGCATGAACAGGCTCAAGGACTCGCCCAAGGTCACACAGATAGTTCTGCTGCTGTGCAGTTCCAGGCCTCATCCCTCTATGCACCCTTCGCGCCCACCCTCCTATTTGGCATTGGTCCTTCTGAAGCCACTTAGAGAACAATGTTTGGGGAGGCCTTAAGCTTGGCCTGCCCTCCAGGGAGGACACTACTCCAGGTGACCTGCCTATGTGGCCATAGTCTGGCCACCAGCAGAGGTCCTGTTCTCCTACGCCCCACCGTCCCCCTGCTTCCCTGGAGCAAATGACAGAAGGTTTGGGGAAACGGGCCCGGGAAGCGCAGGGGTGTGCGGGGCCGCTGAAGCCGGCCCGGGCGGGTTTTCCAGAGCCGCCCCCACCCCGCCCGCGTCCCAGCAGCCAGGCCTGGCACGGCGCGCGGATGGCGCAGCGCACGGCTCCTTCTCTGAGGACAGGGCGCCCTCTGCTGTTGGAACGGGGGTTGCGGATCCGAGCCGACTCCGTCCCGCGTTGGAAAAGGAGGCTGCTGCCCACCGGGTTGGGGGGTGGGAGGCCAGGGCTAAGGGACAAGGCCAGGGGGAGTGCAGCCCGCGCCATCCCTTTCCACAGTGTCAGGATGAGGACTCACATGGACACAGTGGCTCTGGGACGAAAAGCAAAGCGCCTGCCAAATTCTTTGTGGGGAGAGAAAAGGGATCCTTGCATTGAGATTTAGGACGAAAATCAAGGTCCGCCTCCCCCGCGCTTCTTCTCCACCTATTTCCAAAGTCTTCCCTCACATCCACGACCAAGCTGCGCTGGTGGAGGGAAAGGCTCAACAAGGAGCACGCGGGAGCCACAGCCTCTGGGGAGATTTTACTCAGCCATCCCGTGAGCCCAAGGAAAGTTTTAAAAATGTCCACTTGGACAACTTTGCACCTGGGTCAAAGCCCAGTGTAAAGGCAGGAAGACCACAGGACAAGGAAATAAGACACCAGGGGTCTAGTCCCATTTCCACCTCTTAGTGTACCTTTAGCTAAGCCACTTTTCCTCTCTGTCCTCAGTTTCCCCACCTAGAAAATAGACCTTTCATGTTCTGGAAAAATTAGGTAACAATGTGTTGCATCTTTAGCAAATGGGGGTGAGTTGCCCCACTCGGAGCTGGATTTTCTTTCCTTGGAAATGGAAAAATGTAGGAAGCTGGAGCCAGAGCAAAGCCATCTTTCCCACCCCTGTCCCTGCTGGGATTCCCAGGAGCAGTGTTTTGGGGTGACCCACTTTAGCTCTTGGCAGTTACACAGGTCTCCCATCTTAAGGTAAGAAGTTCCTAAGGCTGTTTAAATTAAGACCCCCATGGTGGTGGGGACAACATATTCCATGAAAACGAGCCCCCCAGTGGGAGGGCAGGGAGACAGGGATGCTGGCCAGAGCTGGGCAGGAAGGACCAAGGAGCAGGGTGGGGGTCTGGGAGGACAGTGCAGGGGCCCCAGTCCAGGAGCTTGGAATGGGCAGAAGGACAGCTTTCTCTGAGTTTAGAATTTTCTTGGAGCCAGGCCTAGGAGTTGACGGTCCTTGGCAGAGGCTGACAGCACGAGGGGAGGGTCACAGTAAGGTAGAGATCCACCCCCATGCCTACTTCAGCCACTGAGCCCGTCAGCCTCCTTGGCCTTGTCCATACACTGAGGCCATTAAACCTCCCCCAGTAGGCAACATAGACGCACACAAAAATTATTTCTGTCATTACTAACATGCTCCTCTGCGTCTTTTCCGTCCTAACCCCTTTATTTTTTGCAGTCCTTTATCTGAATTTCTGTTTCCTCATCATCAACCACAACAACAAATGGAGAATCTCCTGCTTTTTCCCTCCCTCGCTCCAGGGGTTGTGGTGAGTATGAGAGAAAGATATCCCAGGTGCATCTGCTGGGGAAGGTCCCTGAGGGACCCAGAATGCTATTATCGAAGGCTAAATGTTCCGTGGCTAAAAGCTGCTGTAGCGATCTCTGCATCCACTTGATTTGAATGGGCACATTACTGTAATGTCCCAGCGCTGCAGCCGGCACCAGCAAGGCTGAGCTATTTGTAATGAGACGCATGAGCGGCATAAACATCAAATGGTGGAGGAGACCTCGTCTGGCTCACAGGAGAAAACAGGGCTAGTAGCTTTGAACATGGCTGGAATTGATCCATGGCCACCTGCCTCAGAAACAGCTGCCCTGGGCTCCCTGTGGGGAGGGCAGGAGAGCTGAGAGATACGGTGGGGGCAGGAGAGAAGACTAGGGTGGGGAGGGGAATGACAAAAGCCAACAGGGCTGGAGGCCGTGAGAGAAGATCCAGTTACAGTTCCCATTCCAGGGGGTTTAAGGATGCTGAGGTCCTGCCCTCCATCTTGGGCTCTGAGAACACCAACTGCCCTCCCCCAGGCTTCTTCTGATCCCCTCACATCTGGATTGAGCTCCCCTATTTTGGTTTCAAGATGTGCAGGTGGGCAGTTCTCTCCCTGGTCTTCCATCCAGAGGGACATAGGATGCCAGGACAGCAGGTCTCCAAGGTTCTATGAGAAGGGCAGCTGGTGCCCTGGACAGCACTTGGAAGGGGGCAGGGTATGAACCAAGACAGGCAGGGCAAAGCCATGGGAAGACCACAGTCAGAACCAGCCCTCTCCATGTGGGCGCCGTGTGGTCTAGCAGCCTCCCATCAACACTGCCTTTGACAGTCATCTAAACCTGGCTCCAACATTGGGAGGAGGGCTGGGAGGGACGTCATTTGGTCAAACTCTAACCTCCATGGGATAACCAGACACTCATCTTCCTTTTCATTTTCCTCCCAGACCCTGGGAAAATCTCTGGGCCCCAGTTTTGTCATCTGTAAAGTGAGAGTAGAGGTCCATACTCTCGGGGACCCTACTCACTTCTAGCCCAAGACCTTCCCAACTGCACCCCCTCTCCTGGCATCACACAGAGCTGCATCCACACTCACAGTCAACCCCCTCAATCCTGCCTCTGTCTCTCTGCCCTCCTGCGCCTTCTAGCATGGACATCCTGGGGACCCTTAACACAGGAAGAATTCTGCCCAGCCCGTCTTCTCCGCACTTGCTGCTTCATTTCACTCTCTTCTTTTATTATGGCTCAACATACATAACTTAATAGTTATCATTTTACCCATTTGTAAGCATACAGCTTGGTGGCATTGATTATATTCACAATATTGTATAATCATCACCACTATATATAGCTAAAAGTTTTCCATTGACCCCAACAAAAGCTAAGTGCCTTTAAATAATAACTCGTCTTTCTCCCCCCTCTCGTCTCCAGGTAGCCTGTTATCTACTTTCTGTCTCTGTGAATCTGGCTACTCAAGGCACCTTCTATAAATGGAACATATGTTACATGTCCTTCTGCATTTGGCGTATTTCACTTAGCATGGGTCTGCCCATATTGTAGCATGTGCCAAAATCCCCTTCCTTTCATGGCTAAGTAATATTCCATGGTATAAATATGCCAGACTTTACTTATCCCTTTATCCATCACCAGACACTTGAATTATGCCCACCTTTTGGCTACTGTGAATAATGTTACTAGGAACATTGATATACAGACATTCCTGGTTTCAGTTTTTATCACCCGGCATTGCCAGGTCACATGATGAGTCCACGTTTATACTTTCGAGGAGAGGCCAAACTGTTTTCCACAGAGGCTGCACCATTTTGCATTCCCACCAGCAATGTACAGTGGGTCCAATTTCTCCACGTTCTCGCCAACACTCATTATGTTCCACTCTTTGATCACAGCTTTCTTAGTAGGTATAAAGCAGTGTCATTTTGCTCTTAACTTCCCCCAACACCCAAGGTCCTTGTAGAGTTGTCTGACAAGGCCTAATCTTCCAGCACATTAGGTATAAACAATGCAGGCCATGGCTGGAAGCTCCTAGAGGCAAGAACTACTCCTGGTGCCCCCTGGGCCAGCAGGTGGTGTCCCCTGTGGGAATGGCCGGCTTCCCATGAGCCCAGCTCCACCAGTCCTTCCCCTCAACAGAATTCAGAGTATCAGATGACTCCAGGGTGGTTTTGATGAATAAGGAGGAAAAGAAATAAAATATTTTTTTTGGAAAGTTGGAGGACACTGAGACTAAAAGGACAGGACTCAAAGAGTGAACCAGGAAGGAAAGATTGAAGGCAGGAGCTAATCACAGTGCCATGTCTCCAGAGAGGCAGACTCTCAAGCTCCTTTGCGGCGCCTGACACTGATGCCCCACAAAGGGGAGCTGGGAAATTGCAGGGACAGTGCTGCCCAGCCCCACACCACCTCAGCCACAAAGCAGCCTCGGGAGGCAGAGGAGCACGGCTTCCCCCAGGGCTGTGCTGGGCTCCAAGGCAGCCTGGGCGCCCCCCAAGAATTCCAGTTGAGGCTACCCAGTTCTTGTCAGCACAACCGTAGTCTGGGTGCTGCCAAGGGAACCTGTCATTGCCAGGCCTTTGGAGGGGCGTGGGCTGCTGCAGGAGAGAAGGACTCGGGGACTTGGCCACAATGGACCCCGTGTGATCCAGGTGAACAGTCGGTGGCTATGTACCTGCTTCTTCCTGTCCAGACAGCTGTAGGAAGGCAGGAGGGCTGTTCAGAACACACTAACCAAAGGGGGAACACGGGAGATGGGGGAAGAGCTGGAAAGACCCAAGATCAGGCTGAGCACAGGCAGGCGCTAGAGAGGACCTGGGGCCCCCTGACCCAGTGTGTCCACGGTGAGGCCTGAACTGCTACACTTTCCCCTCACAACTCCTGCTCATCCTGCTCTCATCTCTCCCAGTTATTATCAAAGCAACGTTTACGAAGGGCTCCAGGCACTGGATATTACTTGTATTTCAATCTAATTTTTTGCAATCTCAAGTGAACAGCTTGGCTGCGTCTGCCTGCCAGGGAATTTAAATTGCTGATGGGATGGCTCAGGAGCAGCCCCTCTGGTGGGCACCATCGCTGCTGTCACTGCTCAGCAGCTAGGCCCGGAGAAACCTGGGAGGCAGCGGGAGTTCCCCTCTGGAAAGTACCCCTGACCCAGGGCGCTTCCCAGAAAGGAGAGGCAGCCAGACACGAGATCTGCTCATGTCACAGAGGGGTAAAGGAGCACAACCAGGGGACACTGTGGGCACTGCCTTGATGATCATTATTATCTGTATCCGTTTACAAACAGAACGCCCACCAGCCCTGGGGAGTTTCGGACACGCCGTTGTTTTGGAGGTCATTCAAACCGATGAGTGATGTCTTCCCTATATGTCCCCTCACACCTCACACACCAGCAGGGAGGGGAAAGAGTCGGGAACGTGCAGCACGCACACAAAACACACACATGCAGGTAGCACAGGCAGGAAGGGGCTATGACACCCCAAAGCGAACTGCCAGCAAAATCACAGCACATAAGAGGAACGAGCCCACCAAAGCTGCTCCTGTTTACACCTCAGTTCTCAGGACGGCCATTGTTTCACGCCGGCCTTCTGCCTTGACCCGGGCTGGGGTTAACACAGTAAGATTAGCCACACTCAGCAGCCCCGTCTGAAAGGTAAGAATGCCTCAGCTGCGCTGAAGGCCATGAATCACGGCATTAGCTTTTATAGTTAGCCTTGAACAACATGGGTTTGAACTGCACAGGTCCACTTAGGCAAGAATTTTCTTCTAACTCTGCCAACCTGACATAGCTAGACCACCCCGTCCCCTTCCTTCCCTCTCCTCTTCCTCAGCCTACTCAACATGAAGGCTACCAGGAAGACCTTTGTGATGATTCACTTCCCTTCGTGAAGAGTAAATTGTCTCTTCCTGATGATTTTCTCAATAACATTTTCCTTCCTCTAGCTTACTTTATTGGAAGAATACAGTATAAAACATACATACAAAATAAATGTTAATCGGCTGCTTGTGTTATGGATGATGCCTCTGGTCAACAGTAGGCTATTAGCAGTTAAGTTTTTGGAGAGTCAAAAGTTATATTTGGATTTGGGACTCTGCTGGGGTTCAGTGCTCCTAATCCCCCTGCTGCTCAAGGGTCAACTATACTTAAAACATTGGCTTTGAAAACAAAAAGGTAAGTAGTAGCCCAATGGGAATGTTCAACAAAGTCTGCAGATACTGGTGGTCCGTAAAGTTAGAGCCATGACATACCCTACACACAGTCCCACAGAAAGGTGCCCTCTGCAGCAGACACACCCCCTCTAGCCTGTGTCCAGGAGACAGCTAATGTAGGTTCCGGGTCCTCATTTGGGGTTGAATCACATCCTACACGCGTACAATGATATGTTGAAATCCTAGTCCCCAGGACCTCAGAATGATTTGGAAACAGGCTCGTTCCCCATGTAATTAGTTAGATGAGGCCATCTTGGAGTACAGTATCTGAGATGACTGTGTCACATCCCAGGATGGCCACGTGACAACACAGAGACACTAGGAGAATGTCATGCAAAGAGGATGGCAGACACGAGACATCCAGCAAGCCAGGGAATACCAAGGATCACCAGCATCCACCAGCTGGAAGAGGCAAGGAAGGGTCCTCTCCTTCAGCCTCACCGGGAGTGTGGCCCTGCCAAGTCCCTGACTGCAGACTCCTGCCCTCCAGAATTACAAGGCAATGCATTTCTGCCATGTTAGGCCACTGCGCGGTTTGCCACCCTAGGAAATGAACACAATCCCCTTTGTGTCATTCTGCCGAAGGGGACCAGGAAGGCCCTGTTTACAGACAGCAGCAACTCAGTATGGATAAAGATGCGTCTGCAGGGGAGAACGCGGTCTTGTAGTTCGAGCTTCTGGACGCAGATGCTCAGGTGGAGTTTGAGGGATTGAAAATCTTTGTGACTTGGGACAGAGAAATTGGTATTGACTTTTTGGCTAAACTGTTATTTTTCATTAAAAGTTTGCTCAATAGATGGTTCATGGCCCTTGAGTGTGATGTGGGGAAGCAGAGCACTTTCTGTGTGCTCAGGGCGATGGAGGGCCCGGAGCCCCTGCCCTCCTCATGCTCAGATGCTACCTGGTGCCGCCTTTAGCTTGTTGTGCCTCTGCAGGGGAAGGACCAGCTTCCAGGCTCTGAATCCCTCTCCGTATCCCATAGGATGCTGTGTGCTTAATAGGTGCTCCATAAATATGTGCTAAGTAGATGGCAGAGGGCATAAAAATATACGAATAACAATTTTCCCAAACACTCCCAGTGAGTCATCTGTGGAACTAGTATTCAAAACCATACATTTCTGGGTTACTATTACTGCTGTATTATCAATACCTTATTTAACTTGGAAATAATCGTATTTTTCCTTTTAATGAATTCAGAGTATTGTATGTTTATTACAGGTACCTGACTTCCTCCTCCTGCAAACTCTATAAGGTTATAGTGGGTGTGATCGCCTCATAGCTGAGAAACTGAGACAAATGTGAGGTCTGAGCACCAGACCAGCAAGAACTGCAAGGGGAGGGGCTGAGAGTTGGGAGAAGATGGTTCTGGACTTGCTCACTGGGGCACAAGTGACTTCACCCCCTGTGGGTAGCAGCAATGCCAGCTTGCTAAGTGAGGGTATTCTGCAGATAACTCTTTGACTCCTTACTCCCCACTGCAGTCGACAAAGAAAAGGGCTACCCAGATCCCCTGTATGGCCAGCAGAGAACCCCTCGTTTCCCAGATGACAGCTTCACCTGAGCCACATTGGGAAACTGAGAATGGCTCAGGTGTCAGAGGACAAGTCATCTGGTCCTGATGAGAAGTTCTTGCTCAAAGCTTCCAAGGCTTTGGGGGCTGCCTCACACACTCAGCTCAACTTCTGCCTCTTGCCAGTCCTACAGTGTGTTCCACCCTAAAACATCTCACAGCCCAAAGTCCATTCCAGCTCTGCATGGAGAAGGCACAAGCTGCAGTGCCAACTCTCCCTCCTTGGCAGACTTTTTGATTATTAACTATATGCAAAAGACAAGTTACCATTTTAACCATTTTTAAGTGTACAGTTCAGTGGAATCAAGTACATTCACATTGTTCTGCAAGCCATCACCATTATCCACCTGCAGAGCTTTCTCATCTTCCTAAACCAAAACTCCATTAAACAACAGCTCCCCGCTTCTCCCTTCCCCCAGCCCCAGTGACTTCTGTTCTACTCTCTGTCCTTATGATTTTGCCCGCTCCAGATTCTCAGAGGAGTGGGACCATACAGTATTGTTCTTTAGTGACTGAGGTTCATCCGTGTTGCAGCATGTGTCAGAATTTCCTTCTTTTTTAAAGTCTGGATGAGAATTCAGTGCATGCATATATACACCACGTTCTGTTTATCCACTCATCTGGTGATGTGTCAATGGACAACTGAGTTGCTTCTGCCTTTTGGCTAGTGTGAATAATGTTGGCAGACTTACTTTTACCTCACACCAACTTCCCTCCTAGCCCCTTCAGGATGACCGAGAGCTGGAAGGAGAGGCAGTTTTCAGAGTTTCCCAATCACATGCTCAAGAGGACCAGTTATCTACCACACTGCCCCGTCCCCACTGCCTCAATGATGGTTTGCCAGCTGTATCTTGAGACCAGAGGCATAAATGTAGGTAAACAGACAAGGCAATATATGCCTTCCAAGGCTCAAAAAGAGTGCAGGATGCACAAGTGAGCGATGGGAGAGCCCTGCACCTGGCTGTTGTCCTCAACAACACGCTGCCCGGGACTTTCTCTGCAAAGAGGAGAAAGAAGTGAACAAACCTATGTAGGGTTTGCCTTGGCCATCCCCACCCCATACCCAGCCAGGGAGAGCCCCAGGATGACTGACATAATAGAAATAATGAAATCACTAACCAGAAAAAAATAGTTTTTAAAGCATTATTTGAACAACAGATTTGTAAATGTCCAATAAGTATCAGGCTTGGTTTTAGGCATATGCCACTTAGCCACTGAGCCCACCCTTCCAACAACTGGAGAACCCCCAATCTAGGCCTCTGTAAACAAAAGGTGTCTGAAAATGAATTTGGAGCAAGATACTTTATTCTAGTGAATAGTCGGCAAACCAGGGAGATGCACCCTTTAGTTTAAAACACTCCAGAGAACAAAGAGAGAGTTCAG
This sequence comes from Perodicticus potto, assembly GCA_963574655.1. Lineage (NCBI taxonomy): Eukaryota > Metazoa > Chordata > Mammalia > Primates > Lorisidae > Perodicticus > Perodicticus potto. The sequence continues at coordinate 25,751 of CAUYRH010070929.1, read as the reverse complement.
CGTTTTATAGAAAAAGTTTCCACCCAGTTTCCCAATCAGGTGAGTTTATGCAAAGAAGAGTTGAAACTTGCTTAATTCTGATTGGTTGACACATAGGAGTTCTGATTGGTCAGTACAGCTAAACCCAGATTGGTTGGTTCACACAAGCTCTGAAAATCTCAAGGTTGGACAGAGGTGTGTGAGTTTGGGGGAACTAAGAGTAAGCGGGGAACTGAGAGTAAGTGTGTGACCTCCTAGTCAGCAAATGGCCACTTGGCTCTATATTAAATTTAGGGCGAGTTAGCCACTTGGGATCCATCTGGAAGGACTGACTTTTTCAAGCTCACATTTGCTCACACCTCCAAATGTAATGGGGCAGAATATCCAACCAAGCGCAGGACCAGTGCCCCAGTGTGCTCTCCTCTCTGGGATGCAAACTTTGTTACTCCTGAAGACCTGCACTCCTTGTCTCTCAGGGAAGTTCCCCATTCCTCTGCCCTGTCCGCTCTCTCCCCAGTCATTCCACAGTTGTCTTCTCATCTGCCAGACACTGTGCTGCAGAAGCTGTCCCCTGCCCCAGAGAGATGAAGAATGCCTGTGTAAGGGAGCGTGTGCGTGCACATATTGTGAGGAATATTGCTCAGGGATGAAGATATGCCCTTATCTCAAAGCTATGAAACAACTTCCAACTCCACTCCTGTAGCAGCAGAAGCACACACCCTCCCCTCTGCACCGGGCTGGCAGTCAGCAGTGCTAGCAGTGCCATTGCTGGTTGCTCTGTCTGTAGGACACCTTGGGCTGATCACATCACTCAGTGCTGTGGGCCAGCCTGACCCTCAAAGAGCCCCTCCACTGTGTCCCCAGCACCCACTGAAGTCTTCACCCCCAGTGAAGACTTGGGGGCACCCATCCAAAGAGGGTGCCAGTTGTCATCCCAGGAAGGAAGAAAAAACCCACACTGAAGGCACGTGCTCTCTCCCCGGTGCCAGACAGCTCACTGCCTGTCACAGCCAGATATGATGTATAGGAATAATAAGGCCCCTTGAATTACCTATTAAGTTCTGTCAGCAAATCATATGATTTCTTCTTTAATATTGCAAATATCTGGCCCCTGGAAAATGACGATGATGCTGTCTCTGCCCTACTGGATGATAAACAAAGTTCCTGTGCCAAAGAGCCCCACTGCCCCTCCTCCAGCACGTCTCTGAGCAAAGGCAAGAAAGGATGGGGGAGAGTCTCCTGTGGTGTTGAGCTCCAAATCTCCCTCTTCTTCAAATGTCCCTACATTGTCCATTCCTCCAGCCAGCTTTTTCTGGCTGTCTTGGTAGCACGGCTGATGCATAAATGCCACTTCCTCAGGGCAGCCTTCCCTGACTTCCCTACCCAAATAGGCACCTGTTATTGCCCTTCCAAAACCTGCTTTTCCACTCCTGGAATTCCACCTGTTTTCTGGTTTAATCCATCACTCATTAGGCAATCATGGTAGACAATAACAATCCCATGAGGGTATCTCATTCCTAATTCAGCCGGCAGTGCCTAACACCCTGCCAGGCACACAGTATGACCCCAGTTGCCATTTGCTGAGTAACTAAATGCTGCTTACCTAAACTGAGCCACTTTTCCTAAAGCATTCAGTGCTTCTCAAACTCCCCTGCATCGCAATCACCTGGAGGGTTTGTTAAGCCACAGACTATTAGACTCGATGCCCAGTTTTTGAGGCTGTGGATTTACATTCCCAACAATATTGCAGGCGACAGCAGCTGCTGGTCCAGGGACCCCACTTGGAGAATCACGCCCCTGGAAACTGGTCACACAGGCAGACACTCATGTCCTGTCCTTGCACCTTCTGTCCATATTTATCAAAACTGTCCTTGTGCATACAAGTGACAACTGCAGAAAACTGCCTTCTTCGGATCCAGTTTGTCCAAACCGAGTAAAATCCTTCCTATCCCTAATAGTGGGAGGTAAATTGAGGCCAGCAGATGCAAAGCGAGGTGAGTGGTTCGGCAAGGCCTGGCAGATTCCGCAGAGAACTCCGCGTACCAGACGCTCAGTTTCCTGTTCCAATCACCGGGCTGCACTTTTCTGACACCAACTGTAGAAATGAGTTGGCTTCCAAGTGGCTTATTAGAGAACAAATTATTCCCTGTTTTGTTACTCTTTCCATGAGAGTTAATCTGCAAGTCTAAAGTCCAAACAGGTGCCAGTTATTCCTGCAACTGGCACCAAATTGCATTCAGAAAGCACAATTAGCACTTCCATAATGTGCCTCAAAATGAGATAATCTGCATATTACCCAAAGGCGGCCTCCGTCCCCACTGCACTTTGCCTTAACGTGCCAGCAGACAGGTTGCCCGGCGAACAGGGCCCTCGCGAATCCCTGCATCTACCAGCAAGCAGGTTCTACCTCTCACCAGAACAGAGAGGGAAGGGTCCGCCCGCGCGGCTCAGCCCCGCTCTCTTCTCCTGTTTTTCTTCTCCTCCTTGTTCTCTTCCTCTTTATCTTCTTCTCCTTCTTTCCTTTCTTCTTTCTTGTCCCTTTCACACACCTGTACCAGAGCAAAGGGGAGACGTGGACCCGGAATAGTTGTTGAAGCCTCAGTGATGGGAGGAAGGCCTCCCCTCCGAGGAGCAGCTCAGCTCTCAGGTGACCAAGCCTGAGGTTGTGAGACAGATTTCTGCATGAGAGGCTGGCCATGGGGAGAGCCTGACATGGGGTGTAGGATCCTGAGGAGGAGGGACAGCCTGGCACACACGAGGAGGCCGTGCATGCCAGGAAGGGGTGGCGGCAACAGTGGAAGACTAGTTAGACTTAGGGAGATGGATCAATTAAAAAAAATACATTAACGATAACCAGAGCCAAAGGTCCAGCTGTCAAAGAGGGAACTATAAATAAAAAAAGGAGGAAAATCCAAAGTGATCCTGAGGTTTGGGGAATTTGTAATATCTATGTGAATTTGTGAGTTTTGGTAAATAAAGAGCCATGTAAATACAAATGCAACCGTTTGTGCACAATCCTATATGTAAACACACACACGTGTATTTCTTCACTCTGTCCCTGGAAGGGCCTGGAGCGACCTGAATACCAAAAAGCACACCTGAGCCCCCAGAGCTGGGTTTCTGACCACCATCTCCACCGCAAGGAACAAGGGACCCTTGGAAATGAGCTGGTTCCAGACAGGTGCAGCATGAGCCCGCCCTGTCTCACTGTGCCAGAAGTAAGGAAGTGCTCAAAGAGTGATGGGAACATGTGAAAGCACAAAGAAGCCAGCTTGGGGGGACTCTGCTGGCCAACACTGAGATAAACTGAGCGGCTAAGCAAAGAAGGAAAATAATGGGTTGCAATCCATTGAATAAGAGAGGCAACTACGGGCTCACACAGATACACACAGACTCGTGAACAAGCCTGATCCCAAAGTATGTCCACATGCAGTTACTTACAAAGAGGTGAAGAGTGACCCGGTGATGGAGAAACCCAGCAGACACCACTCTGAGCAAGTGATCAGAGTTGGCATCACTCCCTCTGGGATAAGTCAGAATCGTGTGCCACCTGATAAGATGGGATGAGAAGTTTCTGTGAAATTCTTGCCAAGATATATGGTTTGAATCTAATCATGAGGAAGCATCAGACAACCCCAAAGTGAGCAGCAGTAATCCGATGAGTTGGTCTGTAGTCTTCAAAAGCATCAAGGTCTCCAGACTCAAGGAAAGACCAGGAAACTATTCCAGACTGAAGGACACTACAGAGACCTAACAACAAACTACAATACTATACAGATCATCCCTGGGGCCACTGGCAAAACTGGAGTGTAGTCTGAGGATTCCATGCCAGTAGTGAATCAGTTCACTCCTTGCCTTTGAGCGCTGTCTCATGGTCACATGAGAACCTGTCCATGTTGGTAGAAAATATAAACTAACATCTTTGTGGGTGCTCTGACATCACTTCAGCTACATACTCAGAAACAGTTCAGGACTAAAGAGGGTTTTGCACTGGCATGTCAGCTTTACCCTATGGTTGAGATTGTTTCTAAGAAAACCCTGAGGAAGCCATAGCAGTGATGACCGTAAGAGCCTTCAGTCTCCTTCAGCCCACATCAGCCGGCTGTGCTCTCGATGAGCTCAGCCTGAGATGCCGAGTGAGTCAGCCTCACACCACGCTGGTGAGATCATCCCAGTCGTGCTGGCCATTTTAAATGTCCCGAGTGGAAGAGGGAGCTGAGAAGGAGACTGAGAGCTCTGTGCCCTTCTGCAGCCCTGCATTGATTTGGGGAAGGATTTGGGCCTCTCAAAGTGGGAAGACAGAAATCTCTACCATGTGAGTATCAGGTCCATGGGCACCAGAGCAAGGTCCAGTCCCATGTCCAGCCTGCACAGACACTCTACTCTCTGGGTTCTACCCTGGGAATCTTTACCTCCTCCCCCCTCTCTGGAGGAGGGCTGGCAGACAGGAAGATCTGCCCTACGTGAGCACCTGTGGAAAGGCAGACGTGCCATGCCAAGGACAAGAAAACACTTGCAGTGCAGTGCCAAGTCCGCATCAGTCACCACCATAAACCCTGTGTGCTTTAGATAGTGTGGCACACCCAGGAGACTATGACTGAAAACCACATTGTGGGAAGACTCAGGTGAGACAGGGCCTCTGCCTGGCCCAGGGAAGATGCCGCATTTGTCTTGCATAACTCCAGACTGAGAACCAGAACCAGTGCTAGAAAAGGAAGGAGATGGGGTTCACTTCCACATAAGGAAGGAACTCTCTGACAATGGACATTCCAAGATGGTCCAGGTGGCCTGTGGGGTCTGAGACCACAGAAGGGAAAGGCCATCTGTGGGGGCTGCTGCGGCAAGGGTCAGACCCAACCATCCCAACGTGGATCTCCTAAACCACTGTGAAAAGGAGCCAGGAATTCAGGAAGCAAAGCAAAGATGGGCATCCCTGGGCTTTGATTACGCCAGTAGGATGGTTCCAAGAAGCCTGAGCAGCCCCTCCTTCCCAGGAAACACCCTCTGCCACCCAACCCCAATTCCCCATTTCCAGCATTCAATGTAGATACACAACATGCGTGCCACATTCAGCGTTTCTAAGAAAAGACCAGACCTTCATGGAACTTCAGACACCTCATGTCTGGGACTCAGTGGTCCCAGAAATGTGTGTCCCTCTCCGCCACCACCACCATGGGGGTGCCCCTCAGGCCAGCTCGGCCATAGCCCCACCTGTTCCCAAAGACCTCTGGACTCTGCAGAAGGTAAGATAGGACCTTTGCTGGATGGACCCTTGGCCTCATCTTCCCATTAACAGTTTCTCCTACTTCGAGCTTCGACCCACCATCCCTTTTGCGTCACAAGGAGCAGGCTTCAGGGTCCAACTCCTAAGTGGCACAGAAAAGCCTTCTCACTTCCCTGTGAGTTGGTGAAGAAGAAAAAAGGCCATCTTCAGCCCTGGAGGGAAACGTCATCATGGTTCACTTGGAGATAGAGACCAAATGAAAGCTTTAGACTTTTTCACATGGAGAGCTGTAATCCATTGAAAAGTCTGTCACACACATATATATGGTGTGATTTCAAATTTGAATTCACTGCTTCTGTTGAACTCTACAAAAGAAGGAGACACAGTGGTTTTAAGAAGATCAAGGAGGGGGCTTTTCGCAGCACATGGAAAAGAGCTTATTGGGTTGTCTGTGGGATACATTATTCCACAGGGGACTGAATAAAGCCTGCATAGAATAAAAACTCAAAGCACTGAGGTCTTATTTGGCACTTGAGGCTTCCATTTCCTAAGGAACATTACTCCTGTTGAATCTGCAGCTTGGGTGCCATGCCAAGCAGATCCAGTGTCCAACCTCTCCCGTCTCCACACCCACTCAGGGTTTTAAGAGATCAGTTAAGATTTGTTAGATATTTATATTATTCAACTTGTACCTCACTCAGATCCATTTGCAGAAGTCACTTTTATAGAACCCATGCATTCCCAGCACATACAGTTTAGCAACTTGGCTTTAGTGTCTCAGAGTTTATCTAGCAGCAAACCCCAAAGTTGAGGACAACGAACAGCAGACATCTGTTTTTTTGTTTTTTTGTTTTTTTCTGAAAATTATGCTTGCTTTACTTGGCACTGTTTCTGCAATACTGTGTGTCATGTGGTAACCCCTCTTCTGCTAAGAGACAGTCTCTCTTTTTGGACCCAAGTTGGGTCCACAAAGCCAGCGAACACACCCTGGGCAAGAGCAGGCACAACCAGACAGTGGACTGGACTGGCCATCCCAAGACCTGGCGTCCATGCTGGCTCAGACACTCCCCTGCTGGAAAACTGGGGAAGATCCCTTGGACCCTCTGCCTCTGGAAGAGAATTTCTTTTTACTTCACAGAGTAATGGGGAAGAAACAACAAGATCATGGATATGAAAGTGCTCAGAAAAATAGCAAGTATGTTTTCAATCTGTGACGTTAGGCCTCTGTAGTTCAGATCAGGGTTAGATAATGAGGTCCGAACATGAGGTTGTAAAGACCAAGTTCCGTTCCTCATTTCACAGGTGAGGACACCACCATGGGGTGAGTGTCCAGCTACTCACAGAACACTAGACGCTCTGACCCATACTTGAGCGCCCACCCAATGGGCATCTGGCCTTTGCTTGATTATCTGTGTTGATGGGGAGCTCAAAGCAGCTCCTTCCACCTGTGAAAGGGTCAGGAGGTTAGAAGACTTTGTGGAAACATAAGGAAGGAGAAGGAATTACTGTGACCTTTTCTCTTGCAACCCTTGGTCCACACGATGCTAAGGAGCCCACGGACTGCGGCTGCTCCCTTTCCTACATAATATGTATTTAGTCAGCACACCTGTTCTCCACGACACCTCTCTTCTCCAGTTTGTGTGTCCCTAATTTCCTAGCCTCTGCCATCCTGGTTAGTCTGCAATCACCACACGTGGATTTGTCCAGAACTGGCTTCCCAGTGCATCTCTCCCCTGTGGCCACCTTGTTCTTGGCAGCCGACAACCTGAAGCTCAGTCACCTTCATTTGGAGCACTACTGTCCACAGCTGTTTAAATTCAGTGGTGAGCCCGGGGGTCAGGCTTCTAGTGTACCGTGGACACATAGAGGGAAGTGAAGACCTTGAAACAACCCGGGAAGGCAGGCACAGAGCCTACAGTTCAGCTGGGCCTGGGCCGGGGCACTGGGCAGGAATCCTCTCCCCCAAGGATGTACTCTGCACTTGCAGAAGACTTAAAGGAAAGCCCGTTGCCATGGTGACCATCAGGCAGCCTAGACACCCCCCGCACACACACTCAGCCTGTGAGGCGAAGGCACCGGGAAGGATGGTAGTGAGATGCAGGAATTCGCCCACGGCCACTACCCACCTTCCAGGCCAGGACATTTATGGAGTCAGAGCAGGAGCAGTCAAGGAGGAGGAGAAGGCGGGGCCAGAATGATCCACCCCATGGGAGGGTAGGAGGCCTACAGGGGTGTGTGTGTGTGTGTGTGCGTGTGTGTGTGTGTGTGTGTGTGTGTTACACTGACCTGACACAGCATCACTGTCTCCTTGGGCAAAGCCTCTTCTTTCAGGCACAGCAGTGACACTGTCTTGGAGCAGCTGCAGGGCTATAGCAGAGGCTGCAGCAGTTGCTACCCACCCCCTGCGCCCCAGGAGTGCTTGCCCACGCCTCCATTAGCACTAATTACACTGTGCTCTAATTATCTGTTTACACGCCCAGCTCTCCTGCTGCAGAAGTTCCAGGCAGGGAACTTGTTTTCATATTCTGGATTCCTAACGCCATCCCTGGCACATAGTAGGTGTTCAGTAAGTGTTGCCTGAACAAACAAATGAATCTCAATCAAGGACAAAATCAGAGCTTTTGGGATTAAAACAGTGGGGAGATGGAGGTTCAAGTTGAGCCACAGCTCTGATGCTCCTGTCACGTGTAGGGCCCTATGCTGGGCATGGTGTGGACCTATTGCCATGGAAGTCACCTACCTCCAGCAGCACAAGGCAGGCGACAGGCCTTACATGCCCCACAGTCAGGGACATGCCAGGTGATGGGTACCAGTCAATGAGAGAGCTGTGATAGGAACCCAGCAGACTGGACCACCCCACCTTCTACTTAGTAGGTTACCAAGGGAAAGCCAGGGCTCATTTCATGTTTATTCAGTTGTTCTAATTTACATACAGTCCAACTACTCTTTTTGGTATGTAGATTCATGCATTTTGACAAATTAACTGCAGTGAAGATACAAAACAGTTAAATCATTGGTCTATTTTGTTTCTAAGTAATTGCCCATATTTTATCGGGTCCCATTTTTATTTCACGTCTACTCTTAGTAACAGAGATGTGTAACTGAAAAGCAAGTCAGTTCCATACAATAACCTGTTTAGATTCACCCTCTTTCAAGTTCCGTTTGACATTTTAAAGCAGAAGAAGAACCACAGGAAAGGAGAACAGTACGATGGGATTTCGCACCACATCACCCCAAGAGAAGAGTGGGCATTTTCCCCCAAATTCCCCATCTTTAATAGAAAGGACAAACCCCTCAAGAAATGAATCCTGAAAGGACAAACTTCTCCATACACCACTGGTGCACTTCTGAGAAGATTTGCCTCATTCCAGTTTTATCAAACAGTCTATCAGCCTTTGTTTCTTTTGGTCACCAATCTTTACCCCCTTTTGTCTCACCCACGCATCCACTAGAGTTTGGGGTAAATGGAAAATTAATTAAATCCCATGTCAATAAATGTAACGGACCAGTTACTATTATTTAGAGGAAACCTTTAAAAATGTATAGGCATAAGTATTTTTCTAAGAAAATCAGCATTTTTTAAAACCACGGATGGGTGGAATTTGTACATCCATGTTAGTGTTGCTCTTTGAAGCACTTCTGGAGGATGTTGCTAACTTATTCCAAGTTTGCTGTCCTTGCCTGAAACATTGTTTGAACTTCGCTTCTGAAACTGCCTCAGAATCAGTATATGAGCCATACAAGAAAACCAGCCCCATTTTTCTAGTCATACATATTTTTGTGTACTTTCTGGATACTTGTGAGAGCTGTTCTCCATCAACTTTCATTACCCTAATGTCCAACCTCCAAGCCAGGAATAGAGCAGTCAAGCACAGTTAATTTGGAATCCATTATTTTGGAATAAAAAATAATTCAGACAAGTAAATCAGGCCCTACAAGTGCTATCTTTGAAAGAAGGATTTGTCAAGCTAACCAAACATGTACACAAAACAGAAGGAAACATTTTAAAGCTACTTAAAGGAACCAACTACGTCTGTAAGAAGCCTTTTTTGTTTAACTATTTTCCTGTTACTGTCAACATTTAAATTCAATATAGTCGCATCTGTTTTAAAAGGTCTCATAATTCAAACATTTCACTAATTCAGAACAAGTGGCCCCAACTTAGTCTGAATTGTATTTGATTGTATTAGATCGAACCACAGGAAAGTGGTGATATTCAACTATTTTGACCTGTAAAAATGACAGTTTTATATGGTTCAGTCTTACATATTTATTTTCTAGTGCCCCTTTTGAAGGAGCTAAAAGCATTCTGCATCTCTGTGCTTTCTTCATATGGAATTTTAAAGAATTATAAGTAGGAAGTAGGATTGAGTGTTCTAGCCTCCAACCACCTGCCTCTCAGGTCACAGGTACAGAAACTGGGATATTTAACAGAAGAAAACACAAGTGCTTCTTCCTTCTCTGTGTAGAGCTTTTTAATATGATGTAACCCACTCATTTATTTTTGGTTTTGTTGACCCTGCTTGATGTCATATCCATAAAACCATTGCTAAGATCAATATCATGAAGATTTCCCCCATGTGTCCTTCCAGAAGTTGTACAGTCCCAGGCCTTATGTTTAAGTCTTTAATTCATTTTGAGTTGGTTTTTGTGTATGCTGTAAGACAAGGGTCAATTTCATTCTTTTGTGAACATGGATATCTAGATTTCTCAACATTATCTATTCAAGAGACTATCCTTTCCCTATTGTGTATTCTTCTCTCCCTTATGGAAAATTAGCTTACTGGATATGTGTGGATTTATTTCTGGGCCTTCTATTGTGTTTCATGGGTCTATGTGTCTGTCATTATGCAAGTACACTACTGTTTTTATTACTATAGCTTTGTAATGTATTTTGAAATCAGGAAATGTGATGCCTCTAGCTTTGTTCTTCTTTCTGAAGGTTGATTTGGCTATTCATGATCTTGGTTTCATATGAATTATAGATTTTTTTTCAGTTTCTATAAAAAATGCCATTTGTGTTTTCATAGATATTACTTTGAATCTATAGATTACTTTGGGTAATATGGACGTTTAAACAATATTGAGTCTTCTGATTCATGAATGCAGGAAGTCTTTCTATTTGTTTCTATCTTATTTAATTTTTTCATCAATGTTTGGTAATTTTCACCTTCCTAGGTAAGTTTATTCCTAAGTATTTTATTCCTTTTGGAGCTATTATAAGTGAAATTGTTTTCCTAACTTCTTTTCAGATAGTTTGTTGTTAGTGTATAAATATGCAATAATAACCAGGTGAAAAGACAACCTACAAATGGAAGAGAAAATATTTGCAAACCATCTATCTGATAGGGGATTAATCTCCACAATATATTAGAAACTCTTACAACTCAATATCAAAGAAACTAATAACACAATTTTAAAATGAGCTAAGGACTTGACCAGATATCTCTCTAAAGAAAACATACAAATGATCAACAGATAACATGCAAAATGTTCAACATCACTATCATCAGGGAAATGAAAAATCAAAACCACAGTAAGATACTTGTCACCTCACACCTGTCAGAATGGCCATTGTCAAAAAGAAAAAGAGAGAGAGAGAGAAGAAGAAAGAAAGAAAAAGAGAAAAAAAGACAACAAGTGCTGGTGAAAATGTAGAGAACTTGGAACTCTTCAACAGTGCTGGTAGGAAGGCAAAATGGTACAGCCATTATGCAAAAGAGTATGGAGGCTCCTCAAGACATTAAAAATAGAACAGCCATATGACCCAGAAATCCCACCTCTGATTATTTACCCAAAGAATCGAAATCAAAACCTCAAGGAGGTATTAGCACTCCCTGATCATTGCAGCATTATTTTCAATAGCCAAGATGTGGAAACAAGCTGTATGTTCATCTACAGATAAATGGATAAAGAAGCTACAGTAGATATGTACACAGAGTGAAATACTACACAGCCTTCAAAAAAAAGGAAATTCTGCAATATGCAACTACAGCATATAATATGGATGAACCTTGAGGACATTGTGCTTGGGGAAATAGGCCAGTCACAGGAAGACAAATACGTTATAATTTCACTTACACAAAATATCTAAAATAGTTAAGTTTATAGGGTCAGATAGTGTGATGGTAACTGCCAGGGGCTGGGAAGAAGAGGAAATGAGAACTTACTAATCAATGGGCACCAAGTTTCAGTTGAGCAAAATGAATAAGCTCCAGAGATCTGCACAACATTGCACCTCCAGTCAACAATACCATGTTGTACACTGAAAAATTTGTGAAGAGGATAGATCTCATGTTAAGTGTTCTTACCACAATAAAATGAAACTTTTTAAAAAATGCAATTGTGGCAAACTAGACAGAAGAGTACTATCACAAGAATAAACAGAAATTTCAAAAGAACACCGCTTCTTCCCCATCATCCAAACTCACGCCCTCTTCATTAGACCAGTGTGCACCAAGAAGTTGGCTGGGCAATTTAAAAATCACTTCAGGGACAAAATACATCCTGCCTGCCTGTAAGTGTAATCCATGAGAACCCAAGGGATTCTGGCTGTGAGAAGAAAAACTTTGGCATAAGATTCCTAAAAGGATTCGGACAAGAGGGTAGCAAATTAAAGTGTAATAGAACGGAACCTCGGGAAATGGACAAATATAAATTAGGATAGAGAGACAGAAGTGATTCTCCTTTTTAAAAGGCTCCTCATTAACTTAATTGATAACATTCTGAGAAATTGTTGAAGGAAGACAGGGATATGTAGACTCGAGAGCTGCAAGAATGGCTTTTCTCTGCTTCTGGGCAAGAAAAAGGATTTGTACTATAGCAAGAAGTCTTATTACCGATGAGTATTAAGAACTTTCTGGACGGTAAGGAAGGGAGGAATAGCATCAGAGCATGAAATTTCTTTGTCTGGAGGTATGATGGCAGAGCAGCCCACTATGAGAGATCTGGATTAATTCTGTCTTCATTTGACATCCTCCCTCTGTGCCAGCGTCCCCCGTGGCTGGATGGTAGATCAGTCCCCTCGGCCACATCAGGCATCTTTGAAGTAGCTGTGACCATAGGGAAGTATGAAGACGAGCGTCAGGAACAGCTTCCTCTGCAGGGCTGGGGAGCTCCTTCCAGCCAAGACCACCCTTCTCGCAGAAAAACCCCCTTTTACAGAGCCATATGGCATGTGCTGCTGCCAACGCATACACTTCCAGAAACAGAGAGGAAGAGCTACCTGGGGGTGGGGGGGTCTCCTCGGCAGTGAAGTGGGGGAAGGGATCCTCAGGAGGAGCGATTTATGTTTAGTTTAAATTTAAGCAAGTGACATACAGACATGGAATGAATGAAAATGCAAGCTAGGATGGAAGCTGCGACCTCTCCATGGGGTGGGGAGGGTTACTGGGAGAGGCGCTCCCCAGGGCGGCTCAGTTTCCACACGCCTGTGCGGTAGAAAGGGAGCACCCCGTCCCCACAAAGCCAGACAAACCTGACACTTGAATCCCCATCTCCCGGTGACTTGGGCACAGAGTGGCAGTCTGTGGCAGCAGAATTAATGTGGCTCTAAAGTAATTTGAAATGCCAAGAGTAGCGAATTATCACATGAAAATGCAAATTGTTCCTTATCTGGACTGTGCCACAGATGCTATGATTCATCACTGAGTGTTCAGCTGTGTTTCCAAGTGAGATCTCAGTGAGAGGGTAGAACGGCAGGGCTGAGGCTCGCTCTGCCTGGAGAGATTTATAGCTCCTTTTATCCAGATGTAAAACACACGGGGTTGGGAGGGGATATTAAAACTATAAAATCTCAATCTATCACATAGTCCATAGTCAAGGAGGGCCAAAGGACACACAAGCATACAGCTACATCCTCCAAATTCACTGTCTTCAGACATGTATATACCTTAATGCAATTCGCCCTTTACTTTACCTTCTTAACCTGGGTCAAAGCAAACCCTCCATCCATCCATCCAGAGGTTCTTTCATATATTCACTCATATTTAGTGGCTGTATTGGCAAACCTGTTAAGCCTTTACTGCTGTCCACATGCACAGTTTCTGATTAAGAAAAGGGGCCCCCATGAGCTTTACCACTTTCTCTTTTGCTACCATTTGTAGAGGTTGCTTGTCACAGAGGAGATACCAGACTTGAGATTTGGACTGGAGCCTGCTGTGACTGGAAAGCAATTGTCTGAAAGCTGGAACTTGAGGGACGCCATCCCCTAGATGGAACGGAAAGTGACACTTGAGTGGTGCTGTCTCCGTGCCAGCCCCACTATAAGTGCTTTATGAAGGAATAGTAATTCATTTACCATGCCTAGGGGATGCATGTCACCCTGAGTGAAGGTCACTGGCAGGTCACACTCTGCTTTGGAAACCATCGTGGAGAGAAATCCAGTAAACTCAGGGTGCACCCTGAGGGGTCCACACCCAGGGCCCTTGTGGAGCCCCTACATATCCTAGTGTTGGTCCAAGGAGGATCTGGGAGACGGCCAGGTGGCTTCCCTGACCTCCCCATGTTCCCAGATGCCCTGTGGTTCATGGTGTGTCTCTTCCTTGTGATCTGAGAAGCTTAACCGGTAAGTGACCATGTGAAGGGCTATTTGGGAATAACTTCCTAAGCACCAGTGTTGCTGGAGCACAACTCCCGCAGGGCGGGGTGTGTGTGTGTGTGACAACACTGAAAAGGTGTCGTGGGGCAGTGCCAAGCTGCATGGGTTGGCTAGGGCTACTGTAACAAAGGGGACAGTTCTGGAGGACAGAACTGAGATCAAATATCAGCAGACATTGTCCCTCTGAAGACCCTGGAGAAAGACCTGCTTCAGGTTTCTCTCCAGCTTCCAGTAGGCCCTTAGCTTGTGGCAACAGAACCCCACCCTTCGCATGGTGCCCTCACCTGCCTCCAGTAAGACCTCACTTCATCTAACTACATATGCAATGACCCTATTTCCAAATCAGGTCACATTCTGGGGCGCTGGGGTGTGAAGACTTCAATGTGTCAGTGAAAACACAGGGCAAACAATAATCTATGCTAAGAGGTCTGGACTTTGCATGACTGTCCCAGGACTGCACTCCCAGCCCTGGGCCCCTGCATGTAAAAGTAGGCCTTTAAAAAGCTCTCTGCTGGAGACATCCGCAAACAATAGTAAGGGCTTACGTTGGAGACCTCCCAGCCCCAACACCTGTGCACACCTCAGCAGGAAGACGCCATAACTGGCATCCCCAAAGCCTCAAACCCCCTAGTAGCACTTCCCAACCCTAGGGCCCTTTCATTGGCAGTTTCAGCAGAGATGTTGAATTGCTCCTTAAACACACAAGCCTTCCTTCAAGATGAAGCTACAGTGAAGAGTTTTGAGTTTCTGACCACCCTTTCACATAGAGACACACAAACCTCCCCACCCTCCACGTGTTCTACTTAAGCCCCCCTCCTCTAAGGACTGCCCCAAAGATCTCAAGAGTTTTCTACAACACAAGCAGCAGACAGCCAGGAGTGACCATCTGTAGGTCATCTGGGACTTCCCCCAAGTCTCAGCATCTAACCCGGCAGAGAAGGTACCTAATATTTTAATCAGCTTAAATAAGGAATAATTTACTCACAATAAAATTCACCCAATTTAGCTTGCAATTCAGTACATCTTGGCAAATGTACAAAGACACATAACCACGCCTACAATCATGATACCAAAATGTTTCCTTCTTCTTTGCAATTCCTCTCCTCCTACCCCCTCCCTAGCAACCACCGATCTGCCTTCTGTCCCCATGGTCCTGCTTTTTACTGGAAGTCACAGAAATGGAATTATTAAGTACACCGTCTTTTGGGTTTGGTTCTCCTCCTCTAGAATGCTGTTTTTGAGATGCTTCATGCTGTTGCTCATCCCAAGAGTTCACTCCTTTTTGTCACTGAATAGTATTCCATTCTACACATTTGCCACAATTTGTTTATCCATTTTCATGTTATTTAGACATCTGGGTTGTTTCCAGTTTAGGGCCAATAAGAATAAAGTCACTGTCAACATTAGAGTCAAAGTCTTTGTGGGAACCCATGTTTTCGTTTCTCTTGGGTAAATTTCCTTGAGTAGGATTTCTGGGTGGGAAAATAAAAGTATTTTTATGTTTTTAAGAAACTGCTAAACTGCCTTCCCAAGTGGCTGTGCCGTTTTCTATTCTCTGGTGCAAGGTATGAGAGTTCACGCTGCTCACATCTTCATCAAAACGTAAAATGATCAGTCCTTTAAATTTTAGTGGTAGTGATAGCTCATTGCAGCATTAATTTGAATTCCCCTAATTATTAATAATGTTCATCATCTTTTCCTGTGCTCATTTGCTATTTATACATCTTTGGTGAAGTGACTATTTAAAGCTTTTGCCCATTTTTTTAACCAAGGTGTTTATCTTCTTATTATTAAGTTTTAAGGATTCTGATCCATGAATGTATCTCCATGTATTTCTTTCTTAATTTCTTGCAGCTATGTTTCATGGTTTTCAGTGAAGGTTTTGCACATATTTCTCACACTTGGAAAGAATATGTAATATGTTCTCCTTGGGTGGAATGTTTTATAAATATTAATGATGTCAAGTTTGCTAATAGTGTTTATGAATTCTAGATCCTTATGGTTTTTTGTGTAATTATTCCACAAATTTTTGAGAAATGACTGCTGAGGTCCCCAACTCTAATTGTGGGTTTTTCTGTTTCTCCTTTTGGTTTTCTGAGTTTTGGTTCTTAGTTTATGACAAGAAGTTTGTTATCATTTTTATCTTTTCCCTTTGCATAGAATGTGTCTTTTTTCTCTGGCTGCTTTTACAATTTCCTAATTATCCCTGGCTTTTTGCAGTTTGATTATAACATGTCTTGGTGTAATTTTTCTTGTGTGTCTTCTACTTTGGTTTTGTTGATATTGTTAGATCTGTGAGCTCACATTTTTCACCAAATTTAGAAACATTTTGGCCATTCTGTCTTGAACTATCCCACCTTTTTCTCCTCTCCTTCTGTAACTTCCATTATATGCAATAGGCCACTTAATATAATACCACTGGATGCTAATGCTCTGGGTTTTGGGGGAAGGGGTGATGATTTTTTTAGTCTTTTTCTTCTGTGCCTAATTCTACATCACTATTATGCTATTTCTTCAAGTTCATTGATCTTTACTTCTACAGCATCTTTTCCACTGTCAATTCCATTCAGTATATTTTTCATTTCAGATATATCATATTTTTTATCTCTAAAAGCTTCATTTGACCTTCTATTACTTATCTTCTATTTCTCTCCTCAGGTTCAGGTGTTACTGCACTTTCTTGGATGTTCAGATCATCTTCATAATAACTCTTTTAACACCCTTGTCTGCTGCTCCCATCATCTCTGCAATGCCTGTGTCTATTTCTATGGGTTGCTCTTCCCTCCCTTGTTGATCTTATTTCTTTGCTTCTTTTAATATCTTAAAGTTGCATGTTGATCTCCTACACGGTTACCTTAGAACTTTGTTAGGGCAGGTTCAGAACAACTGTGAGAATCTAGGGATATTTTGGCTCTGATACTGAGGATTCTACCCAATGCCTTACTTATTAGGAGTTCTTCTTTCTCTAGCTGGTGGGACTATAACCTGTTCCCACCCCTCGGTGAGCTCTAGTAATTGTTTAGTCTACTGTTTTAGTGGGTTTCCCCAGCCAGGGTGAGTTTCCTTTCACGCATGTGGTGATTGCACGTAAAGCAATCATACAAAGCTTTACGGGGATGTCTCTACAGATCACCAAAGATCACTCTCTGGGTGACTCCATCCCACCCTCTGTGCCTCTCTGCCCTGCCAATTCTAGTTACCATGGCCTCCCCGAAGTCTGATACTTGTCTTCTCAAGTGAACAAGATCACCAGCTACATTTTTTTTACCACACCCTCACCCCACACTAGAAACTATCTCAGGAGTATGCCGGTGCAATCCCAGGGTGCAATCCTGGGGTTCACCTCTTTTGTTCCCTTTCTCTCAGGGATCACACCCTGAGCTACCTGCTTTCCAATGTCTAGAAACCATTGTTTCCAACATATTGTTTTGATGTATTAGCTGTGTAATGTGGAAGCATAAATCTGGTCCCATTTGCTCTATCATGTCTGTCAGTGGACGGCAGCACCAATAAAAATCATATAGGATAAATGTTCAGGCTAGATTCCCACATTTCCTGCCTGGGTCTACCCTATAATCTCATTTAATCTCACTGTTATCCCTTGCTTCCTGTGTATTGCCTCCAGCTTTTCTTCTAAATTGTCATATTTTAGACCTACAGGAAGGGCCTCAGCCCAGGTGCAGTGAGGAGGGTGTCACTAGGGCCTTACTGACCTCCACCATTAGGCTGCTGAAGAACAAAACTCAGCTTCCTTGGTGGAATGTGTTTGGTTAGATGAGCTAACCCCATTCCCTATGGATGCCAAACATAGCCCACTTTGGCAGAAGCCTGAACCCCAGCTCCATTCTGCTGCTGACGTGGGCAGGTCGCTGAGCTCAGTTTTCTCCTCTGAGTATGGGAGGGGTGGGGCTGGATGACCTAGACATCGTCTTCTGCTTTCAATAGTTTATGCTCCTAGAGTCCGTCTGTGAAGTGGACTTGACTGTGGTCCCTTTCCACTCCATTTTCCCCCTGGAAAACTTTTACATCTGTTCTCTGCCCCCTGATTCTGAACACTACCACCCACAGTTCTCAATACAGCGTCAGGGAGGTGGGGGGCTCTCCGGGGGAACTTTTTTCCGGTGCTCTAATATGAACTCAATACTAAGTCATTGTTTGCCTGAGCCTACTCTCTATTTTATTTCTTCAAAAGAACATAAATGTGTCAGCCCGTTTGCCAAACTCTGTTTTCCTCATCCACAGTCTGCCACCATATATGAATGCACACTCCACATCCCTAGTGACTCCAACCCTGGCAAGTCCAGTCTTCACTCCCCTCCCAAGATGCACAGACGGAGGCTCCCTCCTTCCCACCCCTTCTGTCCTACCTTGACAACTACCATGATGCTGCAATAGTCACTGCACAACAGCTCCGGCTGGCACAGAGAGAAAAGGATCAAAGTGGGGACAGAGGGGTTGCTAAGGTCACTTTAAAATAAGGACCCCTATATCAAATATGCCTGGGTTCCAATGATGGAGCCCTGAGAACACATCCATTCCCAGTGGAAATCTAGTGAAGAAACCCATAAGATACAGACAATCATCTCTCATTCTGACCACTGCATCCCTAGCTGATCTTGGGTGGACACCTTCCTTCCTTTGACCTCTAAAATAGGGTGCCCTGCTGCTGGACCCTCCATGAACTCAGGGTTGATGACAGGACAAATCAGATCATAATCGAAAGGACAGAGTTTACTGAATGCAAGATGGTAGCAACAGGACTGAGATAATTAGCTTTTCTGTGCTGATGAGCCGCAAATACACACATTGGAAGTTTCTTTTCAGGCTTTCAGGTTGTTAAAAGATACTGTGATTTCCCAGTTCACCCCTAGAGTTTCTTTGTGTTATCCTGAAGAAAAAGAGAGGGGAGGGGGACAGATTTGCTCCACGGCTGCTATTTTAGTATCCAGAGGAGTCAGCCTTGTTGATTACAGAGAGATTGTTATCTCTTTTAGGGCTCAGTGAAGGTCACCTTCAAACCTTTTGGTGAATCAGAGGCATTTTTCCCTGGTGCTCAGGCTTTGCAAATCCTGAGGCTCTGGGGGCTCAGGATGGGGTAGAAAGGGGTGCTGTGCAGAAGGTGCCCTGAGAGCTAAAAGACAAACCCAGTTCTCTGGGTGAGAGAGAGGGAGAAGGATTTTTATTGCTACTTCCCCAGTACAGCATAGCAGATGCCTGGGAGGACTCTAACTGAGAAGTCATTTTTAATAATAATGCCCGTATCTGCATTGGATCCCCCCCAGGGAGACAGTGGGCTAACTGGGAGGGATGGGTTATAGATCGTCTGCTGGTGCCTGAGATTAGGATGCAGCCACTGCCTGGAGGCTGTGGCTAAGGAGAGAAGGGGCAGACAGGAGAATTCCCAGGGATGCAATGGGGTTGCAGGAGCAGAGGAAAAGTGTATAAACCAAACACTGCTCTAGCCCCACACAGCTCTTGGAGGGAGGAGCAGGGAACGTAGCCCACTACAGAGAAAATACAAGAGTAGTCGTTGCCCATCGGAGAATCGAAATCAACCCTCACCACAATACTTTAAGGAAGGAAGAGACCAGCTGCGGCGGAGGACAGTCTAAGCCACGCAGTCCTGACATTTCGGTCTGGTCCCTGTCCTTCTCCCCTCCCTATGTCTGTCTGTTCTCCCCTCTCCAGGTGCCCATATCACAGGGCCAGCTGCTCAGAGAAGGCCTGTGTGGCCACCCCTGGGCTCCCCTAGCGTGCACTGTGTCTCGGCAGAGCCACTGACCTGCAAGGAGCCCCCGAAGAGGGTTTTGAAGGGGATCCTTTTCTTATTGGCAGCAAGGAGGTGTGGGAGGAATTCCAACTTTGAAGGTCCCAGGGGTCAGGGGTCAGGTTGGGGTGGAGAGAGGTTGTCTTTCACCCCTCATTTCACCTGCAGTCCTGAGCCTGGCTCCTGGGAGCTGTCCATGGTGTTTGGGGGCGGGGGTGAGCGCAAGTCTAAGTGCTCTCCTTGCCCTTGAGGTAGCACTGGTCTTCAAGTCTGACATCTTGGATAGCTGGGTCCTGTCCCCACTCTCCATCAAAGTCCACACTTGCTGCAGTAATCTGTCTTTAATAACTCCCCCTGCAAGTCAATCAAATGCCAGTTCAGTTCTTTTGTTAAATCTTAAGTCAGTGTAACACCTCTCCTTTGTTTTGCTTGCTAATCCAACTCACGTTTATCTCCCTGGCCGCGTCCCCAGCCTCCTCAGCAGAACCATCTGTGCCTGAGTAGACAAGCAGAGATGCTCAGATGGCAGGTCAGTGGAGAGACCTTGGGGAGAGGGAGACCTGAACAACGCACCCACCAGACATCTCTAGGTTTTACACACCCTTGGCACTCTGAGCAAACCACTGAAGTTCTTGATTTTCCCAATGTTGCTTTGCAGGTGGGCAGAAGGAAGTGGACAGGACCACAGAGGCATTAAAAACCAGACCCCAGTTAGAAGCCCAGCCCCACCACTTATGGGCTATACGACCTGGGCCAATAATCTAACTTCTCTGGATCTCAGTTTCCTCATGTGTCCAATGGGATGATGACAATATCCTCATTACCCACCTAGGCTGTTTAACAGAGTCATTAATACTTGCATCCCATGGAATAGAGTCCAGCATTTCTCAACACTATATACCTATATACCTATATTTGCCATGGTTGCTTATTTCCTGCTTCCTACTCCCCATCTTCCATCCAGCCTTCCATTTCCTTACTGAAACTATCTCTTCTTGCCTAGGGACAACTGGGGGAACCTCCCCCTTTCGGGACAATGAAGGGTGCATAATGCCTTTCTGGGCTGTGAACCTGGTGCACGGGAGCAGAGAGACTGAGAACCACTGGCTGCAGCTGCCTCCTGGCCAGGCTCATCCTAACTGGACACCACCATGTGGCGGTTGCTTCTGGGCCTCTAGGCACAGCCTTGGTTCTCACCTTTTGCCAAGCTGACGTAACCCTTCCATGCTGAGGGCCCCCTTTAGGTTAATTTTAACCAGTTTGCTTCCCTTCCCTACAAAGAGTCTTGACCCATATGGGAGGAGTTCAAGATTCAGATGCTTCTCTAAGGAACGCGTCTGTCCTCCTGCCTCTATTCCCTTTTCCCTCTGAATTCACCTGTACGTGGCCCCTTCTCATGTGTTCTGCAGAAAAAAGGAAGTTAAAGAAGAAGGGAAGGGAGTCGCAAAAGTTCAAGGGAGGAGGGGAGAAACACCAGGAACATCGGACTATGCGTCCTTCCTTGGGCTCAGTGGGCAGCTCTCCCCCCAGCCCACCTCGGTGCAGCTCCCCTTCAGCATGCTGCCTCCTCCTGGTCAAGAGCTCTGTGCTGATGGCCACAGTGGTGGCAGGGAAAGAAGTGCGGAAAGGAAATGGCAGCTGTGACATCAGCCATAGGCTGTAGGGCTCAGCTTCCAGCAAGACGATGCTGAAGACAAGCTGCTCCCTACACCAGCCTCCCAGGGCCAAGCATCTGCATTTTGATCAGCCCAGTTCACCTAGAGCAGCAGTTCTCAACCCATGGATCATGGCCCCTTTGTAACAATAAAAATACATCCTGCATATCAGATATTTAAATTACAATTCATAACAGTAGCAAAATTACAGTTATGAAGTAGCAATGAAAATAATTCTGTGGTTGGAGGTCACCACAACATGAGGAACTGTATTAAAGGGTCACGGCATTAGGAAGGTTGAGAACCACTGGCCTAGAGAATTTCTCCGGGAGAAGTTTCTCACTTGCCAAAAGTAATTTGCCCCAGACTCAATTGATGGGAAGTCAAATCATCATTTGAAGTTGAAATTGATGAATTGACTTTCCTTGAATTGATTTGTGGTGAATTCTCTCAGGGACCCTGTGCCCGGAACCGCACTCAAAAAAGCCCTACTCTAAAATATTCAGGATTTCTGAAGAGTCCGTTATAAGGGGAAGGCTGAAGAGGTGGACAGGGAATCACTTCACACTTAGGGACTACATACTGTGTTCAGGAGCTTTAGGTACATGACATCACTGTGCCCTCCACACTAAGCCCATGAGCTAGGAATCATCCATTTTATATTTGGGAAAATGGAAGCTTGAGAGGTAAGGGCCTGGGCCCTGGCTTCTGACTCCAGAACCCCAGACTTTTCCTTTATGTCCTGGAACCTCCTTGCTGTCCACCCCTTTTCCTGCCCTGGGCCAGGCCAGGGGAAGTGGCCCAACTGGAGAGAAATACTTTAGATGTCCACAGAGGCACGCGGAGCAGCATCTGGTCTGTAATCATGCAGCTCACCAAAATCCAGTGAGGAAAACTGGTGCTCAGGAGTTGGGGGCGAGGGGGAGGGGGTCTCCCATATGCCAGGCATTGTCACACACTCTCCATTACATGAGCCCCCAGCTATGAGGCCAGGATTACCGGAGATTAGAAAACCAGGGCTCCAAGCAGATTGCCTCTCACCCAGGGTCAACAGCTCCGAACTGTTGGTGACAGGTTACCACTTGCCACGGTGCTTGCTCTCATGGTGGCAACTTTCGCACCCACATCTTCGGACTCATTTGGTTCTGTACGTCTCACTTGCCAAAAGTAATTTGCCCAAGATTCAATTGATGGGAAGGCAAATCACCATTTGAAGATGAAAATTGATGAACTCACTTTCCTGGTCTCAGGAAAGTGGCTCTCAGTCTCTCTGCTCCCATGCACCAGGTTCATATCCCACATTACAAGTAAATGAAGGTGCAGGCAGGTGAGCCCATGGATGGCTTGGTGTCCTAACAAAGAAGCCTCTGCCCTGATCAGCCAGGTGGTCTTCAAACCTCTGACCTCCCTCATCCAACATGTGGTCTTCTTCCCTAAAAGTCTAAGGATTGAAGACTTGCCTATTACCATATTACCCTCAAGGACCGTGGTTCCCCCAAGCCCACTCCAGAATCCATCTGAAAATTTCAAATAAGTCAGTTCATGGAAGTATCCAAGGTGATTGATTGAAAGGCTGCTGCCAGAGGAGAAAGAATGGACCACACTCAGGGACCTAAGCGGCAGCTGCACCACACTTCCCTGAGATGCAGACCTCACCCTCAAGCCACCAGCTTCCAGATGTCAGCAGCATCAGTACTCATCAAGGGCTGCTTAAATTTCCCTCAACATCTGATGGCTGTCAGCAGGGAGGGTGCTGCCAATTAGCCCATCAGTGAGAATCAGATTGAAGGCTGTAATTGCTCTGGGACCCATGTGAAAGTGTCAGCATTCTGTAGGAAGGTGAGAGGCCAGAGGGTTGGGAGCATTCTCTGACTCTAAGAGAAATGTCAGTCTTAATGGGGGATAATAAATACATAATTCTTTTAGCCTCTGGATGTTCTATATGAAGGAAACTAAATCCTACAAATTCCTTCTCTCTGATACCTTTCAAATTCCTTGCCTCCAAGGCTATTCCTTAGCTCTGGTCTTCTCTAACTGGGAAGATGTCAACCGCCTCCTACAT
Organism: Perodicticus potto; assembly: GCA_963574655.1. Lineage (NCBI taxonomy): Eukaryota > Metazoa > Chordata > Mammalia > Primates > Lorisidae > Perodicticus > Perodicticus potto. The sequence continues at coordinate 2,465 of CAUYRH010070929.1, read as the reverse complement.
GCTCTTTCTGCCTTGACTAGGGTCCCGTTCGATTCAATTTTCACCCTACAGTAGGGTAGTCCACTCTGTGTCTAAGACTGAGGTTGATCTAGAATGCCATGTGCCAGGGGCAGCAGTTTCTAGATTGGCATATATGTGCCCCAGAAATACCTAAGACACATTGGGTTGTAGGAAGAAAAAAATACAACTTACATTTCTATTTATTTTCTAAAAACAAAAAAGGAGATGGAGTTTAACAAATATATAATATGCCTCTGGACAGTGGCAACGCTGCTCAGCCATAAAAGGAGAGAGGGGTACTACAATGGAGGGGCTGACAGAGCTCCTCATTCAATCCTGCAGGCGCAACCTTTCTGCTCTTAAGTGGCCCTCAGTAGCACTAAGTCAGATTAAGTGGAAGCCTTGATTCATAACGTAAGTCATCATCAGTTCTTCATTCACTTACGTGTGTATCTATCTTTTACAGTGGGATAAGCCTGTGAAGCCTCCCTCCATCCTGAAGACTGGGACCTTGATAATAACTTCCACCTAGCCACACAGTCATTCTGAACCCCATCATCCTCCTGCCCCAACTCAAAGCAGCCTTCCCCCTGAATCACAGGTTGTTGATTGACTATAGTGTTAACTCATCTATAGGCATTCCTTAAAATTAAAGACTTTTATTTTAGTTCCTTTTACCATCATAGAAAGGATATTGATTATAGTGTTAACTCATCTATAGTTGTTTCTTAAAATTAAAGATTTATATGTTAGTTCCTTTTACCATTATAAAAATGATATTGTGCTGTATGGAATATTCATCCCACTTTTGTTCCCCCTTTTACTATAACTTTGCTAAGATTCATCCACATTGATACATCACAGAGTTTCATTCATTCTGACTGTTGTGCAATATTCCATTGTGTGACTACATTACAATTTATTTATCCACTCTCCTCTTTAAGGACATTTGAGTTGCTTTCTTGTTTTCTTTTCTTTTGTTTTGTTTTCTTTCCCTCACCCTCTCCCTCTTTCTCTGTCTTTCTGCTCTCCCCTTCCAAGCCCCACGGTGTCATTAATTGTCATTAATTGTCCTCCTATCAAAGTTGAATACATAGGATTCATGCTTCTCCATTCCTGTAATGTTTCACTAAGAATAATGAGCTGTTTTAACTAATAGATAAAATAAGACTTTATTATGAAATTTAAATGAAAAAATACAAAAATCTGAGAATAGCAAAGATAATCTTAAAACATATGTATATTCTCCAGATGGACTCATATATAGAATATGTAAAAAAAAAAATCAAAATTCAATGAGGATAAGACAAATGACCCAATAGAAAATGGGGAAAAGAGTCAAACTTAAATGAAAAAAAAATCCAAATGGACAATAAATACATGAAAAAAATGCTCAGCCTCACTGATCTTCAAAGAAATACAAAATAATACCATAATCATAGTAAGATATAACCTCACACACAACACAAAGATGGAAATTAGAAGGACTGACAATACTAAGTGTTGGAGAGGAGAAAGCAGAACTCTCAAACTTATTGTCAAGAATATAAATTAGCAAAACCAGTTTGTAAAATGCATTGTCTATTAAAGTTAAACAGATACACAGTCCTTCTTTACCTGTTGTTTCATTTTCTGTGCTTTCTCTGTTCACAGTTTCAGTTATCCCTGGTCAGCTATGGTCTGAAAGCAGGTGAGGACAGTATAGCAGTACAGTATAATAAAATACTCTGAACCACATCCACATAACTTTTATTACAGTATATTGCAATAATTATTCTATTTTATTATGAGTCAGTGTTGTTAATCTCTCATTAAGCCTAATTTATAAGCAAAACCTTATTATAGATATGTACATATAGGGAAAAACATAGCATATATACAGTTCGGTATGATCTGTGGTTTCAAACATCCACCAGGAGGTCCTGGAATATATTCCCCAAGGATAAGGAGAGACTACTGTATACTGTATGATCCAGCAATTTCACTTTTAGATATATAGCTGAAGAAAATTTACACATACTAAAAGACAGGCATAATAATGTTTATAGAAGCACTATATACCATAGTTTAGTACCAGTTATAGAGGTAAATTCTAACCCAAGGGCAAACACACATGCATCCTTCAGCATATGTTGGAATTCCCCTCTCCCCAGCAGGGTGTATGACAAGAGTATTTCTGGGTAGGGCGGGGGCACCCAACCCTATATAGAAAAAGTCATTGTGTTTCTAGAATGTCCATTCATGGATCCAGTGCTAATATCTACTCATCAGGGGATGTTTTTAATTTTTTTAATTTTTATATTTTATTTGAGACAGAACCTCAAGCTGTCACCCTGGATAGAGTGAGGTAGCATCACAGCTCATAGCAACCTCCAATTCCTGGGCTCAAGTGAGTCTCCTGCCTCTGCCTCCCAAGTAGCTGGGACTACAGGTGCCCACCACAATGCCTGGCCATTTTTTGGTTG
>CAUYRH010070927.1:0-28839 GCA_963574655.1 Perodicticus potto | reverse complement strand
TGTTATTTAATTCAATTCATTGCTTAATTACTGTTTTCCTATGAATGATTATACTGTGGTTACTATGTTAGCATAGCAGTATTCCCAGATAGTTTTTTGTTTGTTGGGAGGTTGGGCTTTGAGGGGGCAGAGTTAATACTTTGCATGAAATATCTTATCTTATAACAGTGAAATTGCTTTCTCTTTTGTCTTGTGATTTCTTTTTGAGGTGAAATTTAAGTTTTTGTGTGAGTAGTACTATTATACCTATCTTGAATGTATTGCTTGTACTGTATCACATCATACCTTTGTTTAATTCTTAATAAACTGTTCACTTGTTAAAAAAAAAAATTTATAAGATATTGTTCTCTTGTAACTTACTCAGATCTAATTTTTTAAATAATAGTAGAATTTTTAAAAATCATAATCACAGGGGCATATTATTGTCAAACTCTTTATACAATCAACCACAATATCCTAAATGGGGTAAAATGGGTATAATCCGTTTATTTAATAGAGGCTGAATTTCTTTTCTCAATGGGCTAATATATTTTACTACATGTTCAAATTTGGGGGGAATGATTAGCTTGAAGATTGATGTTCATTATTAAAAACATTTGTAAAGGATTTTACAGAATTTCCATTTGGAAAATAGATTGTTTTGCCAACAAAGTATCAACATGAATCCCCCAAATCATATGAAGATTATGACACACATGGAACAAAATTCCTTTTAAAGTGAAATAACATGGAAGTAATTCTTGGATGCTTTTTCTCCCAGTTCTATACTTCTACCAAGTACAAATGTATTTTATATGAATGAGTAAACTGAGGAACAGCAATTGACCAAGCACATTGAAAAACACACACGGCCTTAATGGCCTTACTTTTTCTCAAGTCTCAATGAACATGATGGTAGGCATTTACTGCAGAGATCACCACCCTTACTTGCTCCCACCACTAGCCTTAATTGATCTTACTGCAGGTGGAGAATGACAGAAATATCTATACCTTACATTCCAGGTAGGTCCCCTATGTGTAATGACTTTGCCTGGGAATTTGCATTTATTATCATTTAAGAACTTGAATCTTCTTGCCAAGTTCAAATTCCATATAACTTGGAAGAAAGTATAGCAATGGAAGTAAATGTTAGTAGTTTCTACAGATACAAATCATTTAAAAGCATATCAGCCCTTAAAAGTTTAAGAAATTTTAGCAGAAAAATCTAACATGCTTTATAGGTATATGGTAAATTCACAACTGCCCATAGCTTCCATTTGAAAGCTTATGAGGCTTTATCAGAAAAACTTAACATGACATAGTAAATTCACAACAGATCACAGCCTCAAAACATTAATGGTAGTAAATAAAATTATAGCAACCTTCTGGAATAATGATACAGAGAAAAAGAGAAAATACAAGTACTCTTTTTCTATTGATTTCCCCAAACCCTTAATAACATAATTCACTAGCTCCTTGCCTTCTTTTTAAATTATTCGAAAACTGTTATGTATTTGTTTCGTGTACAGCTTAAATTGCCATCTTGATCCATATTTTGTATGTTAAAGTTATAAAACAGATAACATGTTTGTATACTCTGATTTATGATGGTACAGCATCACAAACACCTGCTAGCATGTAAGTCCAGAAAGGGTTCAGATCCTAGCTTACTCTGCCTACCTGTGTGATTGTGAGCAAGCTGCCTAACCTTCATAACCTCATTTACCTACCTACAAAATATGGCTAAGAATTACGTCCATATCACAGAGTTCACCAAACTGCCTAACACTCAGCAAGGCAAGAGCTGACTTAGGACATGCTTTTGCTGATTTTTATTGCCTTTTGCATTTACATAACTCAGATGCAAATAAGAAAGGGAATGAAGTATTTTTGGATGATAGATGAGTTGAGCTAATACACGTGAGAGCACTTTACAAATCATAAAATGTTATGTATATGTAACAATAATTGATATTTGCGTTGACAGCAATATGCTTACCAATTTGTAAATGCACTGAAAATTTGCTTTATAAACAAAGTACACTCTTGACTTTGTTACATTTTAAATACATAACACCTTTTGCTCTCTTTAACATTATAAATCTTTACATATTTGAACTGTACTAAATTTGAGTGCCTACATACATTTTTAAAGAGTTGCTCAAACACAAATACTTGCGCACCTGAGTTGTGAAAACTTCAGACAGATTCCTACCTAGTGTTAAGCAAAGTTTACAGGGTAATGTTTTTTTGGACTGGCCTCCTATACTAGGACCCAGCAAACCAGACCAAACCAGGATGGAGTCATTTGCGCTTGGTTTGGGCCAGGTAACCAAACTGAACTCTAAAGTGAAAATAAGAGATTCACAGCAATCAATCAGGGCCTGGGTTGGCATGATAAGAAATTCCCTCTGTTTTAACCCCCTCAGCAAAGTAACTTGGAAAAGACCAACCCACTTCTCATGCCCTGTTTCTGCTTTCCTCAATGCCTTTGTCTATAGAGCAAGGGAGGAGCTGCTGGATTCTACAATCACAAATAAAAGCCAATTACATTTCTAAGCTAAATGTGCTGCAATTTTATCTTTTGACACCAGCAAGACAAATTGCCATAGTCCTAGTTTATATGTGAGGGCTTCCTAAGATATAACTTCTGGGGAAACATGACAAAACTTAAATTTCCTACTCAGAGAAGCTTGGATTTCAAACCAAACTCAACTAGCATTAATTGGGCAAGTTACCTAACTTTCCCAAGCCCAAATTTCACTATCTTCAAAATACCCAGCCTATGGATTATGTGTCAGTCAACAAACGTTTATTAACCTGCTTGGTCAACACCAGACACATTCAGGCCCCAGAGGTGAATAAATCCAAGTCCCTGTTTTCACAGTTCACATTTTCTAAACGGGGAAGTGGACAGAAAAGAAGCAATGAATAAACAAGTTAACAAGATTTTTTTCAAATGATGGTTAAGTGCCAAGAGAAAAATAAAACTGGATAATATGGTAAGGGGCAATAAGAAACCAAGATACTATGCATGTCACTAAATGCTTGATTACATTTCAAAGTGAAATTGGACTGACAGGAGGAAATGAGCAAGTGACTATCTGGGGCAAGACAATCCCAACAGAGGAAACAGCACGTGCAAATGCCCTGAGATAAGGAAACAGCCTTATGCAGATTTCAGACCTGGAAAGAGGGCCAGTGCGGGCCAGTGTGGGAGCAGAGCTGAGGGACAGCAGATGACATTGACGGGGAAAAGGTGGGACTAGATGCAGCTCAGATGATTAAGAGCTTTGTAAGCCCTGGAAACAAGCACACTATCCATGATAGGTGCAGCGGATAGTTTGAAGGAGACGCGAGTCGCTTTACATTTTAAGATCACTCTACCTGCTGTCCAGGGAAGGGACTGCAGCAGGGAGCTCAATGAGGACACTTTTCTGCAAACCATGTCTGATGATGGTGAATTTGGACAAGGGTGACACACAAGAGAAAGAAAAGAAGTTGTATTTGGGTATAAAATTAAAAAAAATAATAAATGTTTGTTATTGGAAAAAAAAAGTTACATTTTGGAAGTGGGACCGACAGAATCTGCTGTTGTGTGTAATGGCATGAACAAAAGGGAAGAATCAAATCAATTGTAACCCCTAAGGTTTTAAAAGAATATTAATTGTAAAACAGGTGGTTTTTTAAAGGACAGAAATCTGTCTTTATTACTTATATGTTACTGCCATATATTACTTATCATCACTTCCTTGTAAAGGAAGCCCATTGCTTACCTTCCCCAACTGTTTAAAGGAAATCATATGTTCCTCCTCAGTTTCCTTTTCTTTGTCTAAATACATATTTCAGCCATTACTCAAGTGAGGTGGTTTTAGATTCCTTTACCATCCTAAGTGTTCATTCATGAATGCCTTTCACTTTGGTTCTGTGTTTTTTTCCATGACCAGCATTCACCAACATCCCAAACAGCATGCAGTCTAACCAAGGCAGAGCAGATCTGCTTTTCACCCTTGCCCTTGATAATAGATTCCTATTACTCTCTTTCTGACAGCTACTTCATAGTTGTTTTCTCTCAAAATCTAACAGGGGCATTTGGGATGATGTAATTTAGGATTAGAGGAAGACCATGAGAAAGGTTTATGTGGGCAAAAAGTGGGGGCGGGGGGTTCAGATCTGGATGCAGGAGAAAGTGACTTTGAGGAAGGAATCTGAACAACAAACACTTTGAGGAATGGACAAGACGCTGGGAGGTGGCAATAGGGGCAACTGTAGAAAGGACACAGTCACAGTGTGACGGTGCATGGGGCATGGCGCAGCCTGCTGGTTCACAGGGTACGTATGGGAACCAGCGTGTGCCAAGTACAGACAGGGAAGGGGGCTGTGCTGTGGAAGCCACACTTGTCACAGTGAGGAACCCAGCCTGAGTTTGCAGGACAAAAGGCAGCGGCAAGGGCTGAGGACTTGGCCTGGATGTTTTTAAACAATAGAGAGAATTCCACTTCTGTAGTACATTTATGTGAGGAAAGGCAGGAGAAGACATTGATTATCCGCAGTCATAAAAGAAAGTAATGAAGGGTTAAACGAGGCTTGGCGGGGGGCAGGGGGATGGGAGGCAACAATACAGAGGGAGGGTGGGACAGCCGAGCCTCCAGAGCTCAGTGACTGCTGAGATGGAGGGACCAAGAAGGAAGAGGAAGGAAGCGCATCTTCCCACAGAGACAATACTGAGATCGTACACAGAAACATCACTTTTCACCTATCTTGATTACAGATTTAGCTAACACATCTTTAAATCATAAGAAAAGAAACTTAGAATACCCTATTACGTCATAAGGTTCTGGCTAGTATAGGAAATGGCAGGAAATGAAATCTTATAACTTAGAAATAAAAGATACATTTAGGCTAATATAGTTTCAGTGACTATTTTAAACTCAAAGCTCTGCTGTCCTGCTACAAGAACTGATTTGACTACTGCATGCACATGGCCCTGGAGGGGTTCAGGTGGGAGGCAGAACACCAACTCTCACTTGTGCCTCAAAGTTCTTTATGTTGATTTTTAAGTGTTATGGACAGGATGCCCCCTGCGGCCTGTGTAGGGCTAACGAGTATTTGTTCCCATTGCATTTGATAAATATCCATGGACGTGGAGGAGAAGGATGAGGTAGAGATGAGAGAAGAGGAGGAGGAAGGGGAGGGAGGAGGAAGGAAAAAGAGAAGAGGGGAGACTGCTTTAAAATGTGAAATACAGACACATACTTGGCAGCTAAGGCAATATATCCCGATCCAAAAATCAACGCGATCTCATTTCTGTCTATTCCTTTGGATTTCATCTTTTAATTATTTACATACATCCTAACTAACCTGGTATAAATAAAAATATTTTAGTGTTGTTATATTATAACTTAAAAATGATATATTATTAAAAACTAAGAAACTACATAAAAGCATGAACAAGATAACCAGATTCACCTACCAAGCCACCACTCAGAGATAACCAGTTACTATTTTATGTATATTCTTCTGAATATTTTGCTATGTGTGTCTTTTTAGAATAAAAATGAGTCTCTCTTATGTGTCCTTCTTTACTTTTAACACAGTACACATCACAGCCCTTCCCAACCATTCAGTGCAAAACACCTTTAGAAGGAGCAGAGCGCAGTGAATGTCACTGCTGGGTAAGGTGAGGAAGGAGTGGGAGATGTGCTCAGGAGGGCGGCTTTTGGTGGAGAATCAGAACTCAAGAGGAATGAAGAGGGCATCCAGGCCGGGGACAGCGTGGCTCAGGTATTACAGGCGAGCAGCGTATTCATTCATGCAAAGGTGTGACCCAGGATAGAGATTTTGAGGCCGAGCAGAATGAAGGGGTCATCCCCACAGAACAGTAGCCTGACCCAGACTGCTGGAGCCCAAGAGAGGTGCTGTGGTTTGAAGTGGCCCCCAAGTTAATGTGTTGGCAGCTTAATCCCCAGTGTAACAGTGTTGAGAGGTGGGATGTGGAAGGGATGATTAAGCCATGAGGGCTCATGAACAGAGTAATGCTGTTAACACAGGAGGCAGTCGGTTTCAGCGAGATTGGGTTTCTGATAAAAGAATGAGCACAGCCCCCTTCCTCTCCTGTGTGCCCTTGCACACGTGCATGCTCTCTCTTCCTTTCTCTCTCTCACCCTTCTGCCTCTGCCGTGGGACGATGCAGCAAGAAGGCCCCTGCCAGATGTGAGCCCCTTGACCTACATTTCCATACTATACTATACTGACCTATACTATAAAAAATAAATCTCTGTTCTTTCTATATCACCCAGTCTCAGGTATTCTGTTACAGCACAAAAGAGACAAAGACAGGAGGTGAAGAGGGTGTGTCCAGCTGCAAGAGGACAGAAGGGTTGTGGGGAGTGGTCCAGCATGGGGTGTCCAAGCCAACTGGATGGTGAGGTGACAGTGTGTGTATGCAAGAGGGTTCCAGGTATGCATTAAGGTTATTAGTTCATTTGAAGAGAACCCACATCTTTAGCAATTGAATTTTCCAATCCAGAAATTATATATTTCTACATTTCGTATAAAATCATTTATATCATCCCTCAATATAGCATAGCTTAATATCTCATATTTCTTAAGCTTACTCTTACATGTTTAATATTTTCATTGCCATTGTGAATGGTAGGTATCTTTTTCACAGTCTGTTCTCTGCTTCTTTTTGGTATACAGAAAATCCATTTAGTATAACAGTTATAATTAATTACCTAAGTGCACTGCAGTTCTAATAATTTTCAATTGATCCTCTTGGGTTATAACTGCATTGGAATGTATTCAATTAAAATCAGGGCCATCACTAAATTTTGTTAATACAAAATCACTTAAGTCAAATTATAGGTGGTACGGAAAGACTAACAACATCTTAAATGGTCATTAATTAGTGAAGCCATTTATTCATTTATCATATATTCACTGAGCATATACTATAACCCTGGCCAAGTTACAGATCCTAGATAATTCTCTGTTTTCTCAACCACACAATGTAAATAATCAAAGAAATTAAGGATGAAACAAGATAATGCATTCAAATTGCTTAGCATTGCACAAGGTGTTTGATAAATGTTAACAGCGATAATGACAAAGATAATGAAGCACGCTATAAACTGCCCTTCCCAATCCCTGCAGAACCACCATTAGTTGAGAGAATGATCAAGCTCTTTTTTTTTAAGTCCAGCAAGTCTGTTATTTCTTCCCCTTTCCCATTAATAGAATGGCCCTAATGAACCTCCTTATACCCACAGAAAAAGAGGCATCTCTGAGAAACTCTACTAGAATATACTAACCTTTCTTTAGCAATAATTTCCTTGGCTTCCAAATTTCTGAAGCCTTCTATGTATACTAGGTCCTCAGTAAATACTGATGGATTTCAAACAAAACTGGAAAACTAAAAAAAATCTCAAAAAGTCCTATGCCATATGAGGGTATCCGTAAGTCCAGCAACTTAATAAACAAGGCAATTCCAAACTAAAATCTGAGATAACAATTAACTAAAATAATTCCTGTAAATTCTTACTGAACTATGTTAAAGTGCTGTATGCAATGATATTAAATTTAAGTTTTGAAATATAATAATTATGCCCCCCTCCCAGAAGCATGCAACACTCAGAATCATTTGCTGATCACTGCTCTTGAGCTTTATAGACATGATGCCTGTTTTAGAATTAAGTTGTGAATTGGGAACCTGCTCATATTGCCTATGAGCCAAAAGCTAGATTTCTTCAAGAAATATAAAAACAAGTAAAACCCAAACCATGCCTTACCCACTTCAGCCAAAGTTCTGATACAGGATTCCACCGAAGCTTTCTGTGCTGGGTTTGGCCAGGTGCAATTATAAATCCTGAAGGCAGACTGCAGCAGCTGAATAAAAACTGGCTGGTGTGTCTGAAAACAGAAAGCAGGCAGAGTGCTACTAAACCAATACTACTACTGATGTGGTAGCTATGCGTTATCAGAAAGGGTCACCAAAATAAAACACAACACTGTAATTCCGAGTTGCAGAGCTATTTAATAAATATCTTATCCAATGAGCATTATGGTAGACACCATGCCAGATACTACAGAAAACTGACGATCTGCATTTTAAATATATTCTTAGCCAGAAAAATATGCCATTTCTTAAGGTTAATGAATTTAAATATATCTTTTATAATAATTCATTTATTCCCAAGTATATACATAGAGCAGATGTTTCTCGGTTTGTTTGTTTGTTTTGGTTTCACAAGATGGGCAAGTAGAATAGACAACCATTTTAAACTACAAAAACATTTTCATGTGGTCTATCTAATAGTACAAAATTTCTCCCTAAAGAAAGTATAATCAAAATGCTATTTTATAAGAGTAATACACAATTGCTGTAGAATATTTGGGAGCCCCAGAAATAAAAATCACCACTAATCCTACAATGTAGAAATAAACAGTATCAATATTTTAAAGATATTTATTTCCTAAGTTTTTCTATCTTTTACATAAATAAATTTGAATGCTACTATAATGCAATTCTGTGGCCTAATATTAATTACTTCATGATTCTTTTCTGGAGTCATCAATTTTCTCTTTTAAACATGATTTCTATTTTATATATAATAAAGCCATTCTACAGATAATACCATATTTTATTTAGCTTTTTTCCCACTTGTGGACATTTAAGGTTGATGTCAATGTTTTAGTTCTCTAAATACTTGCATGAAACTTCTTAATACATAAACTGTTAATTCTTTTAGGATAAATTGCTGAAGTAGAACCATACGGGTCAAAATGCCTCGCCATTTAAAGAATCGTGCCATTATTTCAAACACTTGGCAGTCAACAAACAGATATGAAAGTTCTTATTCTGCTTAGGGAGAGAAAAAAAATAATTCAATTTGAAGATGGAGGTCATTTATTTAAAATAATATCTGGCAAACTCCGAAAGGGACATAATAATAAATAAAAGAATAACCATCAGAAGTGTAAGAAATAACTTTCTGACCAGATCAATTTTTTTTCCTACTCATATAAAATAAATCCTTTGCAACAGAATGCTTTTGTATTTGTTTAACTTACCTGGAGGCTAGTACTGTTGTCTGAAAAGGGAGAATTAAAGAAGCCGCTCACAATGTTCATTATTGACTCAGTAACACACTTCTCTAAGAAAATGTCTGCATGTTTCCTGTCTGTAGTTGTGTTGCAAACCTGGAGAAAAAAACCAATTTAATATTTTTTATATCTTTAAATTGTAACTCAATACTGGAACCATTGAAGAATTCTCCCGAAAGAACTGTCAATAACATTTCTTCTGTTTTTCAAAGCTGTTTTGAATAGAAGCATTTGTGCCCGAAATCCATTAAAATTGGATCAACCTGTAGTAGCTTCTTCAAGGATGCTTGTCAGTTCATCCTTGGTGCAGAATTCTTTCACAGGGGCCTAGCCCCTTCTTCCTGATTTGCTTCCCCCTTCTCTTGAACCCCAAATTGTCCTTCTGTCCCAAATCTTGGCCTTCCTAGAAAATAATGTTCTACTCAATGTGAGGAAACCAAAGAGGAAACAGTCATTCAAGTGTAAGAAAGGGGGGGATGTGGCTAATGGTGGTTTATACTGCCGCATATTTTCACCCTAATACCTGGCTTGATGCAAACACAGAAAATATTTGGAGAGGAAAACAGAAAGGTAGGTGAAGCTAAATCAAACCCTTTCCGATAATTTTGACATTTCCATCCACAGACTGGAAAGCACAAAGCATACGTCTGTTTGCACATGTTCTCAGAGTGGGCAAGAAACAGTGGGAAGAAACAGTATGGGAAGTGGGGATAGACTAGAAAAGAACAGCCCCAGCTCCTGCTCTGATCGTTTCATCTCATTAAATGAGGCAGAAATTGGTTATTTAACTTAACTGAAAATTTTGAAGTGTGTTGGGGTAGACAAACTGTAAAAGGTCAACGATTGAAAACACATGCCAAAAACAGCAGAGTAGTGAAAAGACGAGAAACGTGGAGATAAAAAGAAGGCAGAGGGCAGAAGGTTTGAGAAAAAGACTGAAAAACTGGGGCAGAGAAAGAACGTTAAAATAGTCACAAAATTGTGGTGGGTGAATATGGTGGCCACATGTTCCATCCAGATGTTCTTGGACAATCCAAATTTTTATGTAATTTCTTTTTCTTTTCAATAAGGTGCTTAGCCAAAAGAATAAGTAAATGTAACTTAACCTGGTACTGCTTTAAAGTCTTTCACACAAATTCACAAAAGAGAAAAATTCCCTTCTCAAACCTTGTGTCCCAGGGTTTTTGGTTTGGGAAATAGGCTCAGCATTGCTCAATCACGTGAGAAGACAGAAGACGGGGTTTGGTTTGTTTTGTATCTAAGTCACTTCTCATGTGAGTAGTTCACTGTTTCCTCAACAATGAAATGACCCCTGACATTGTTATTAAAAGTAACAGGTTTTTAGTGCATCTAATCTCCTAGGGTGATGGAAGGAACAGCGCAATTAAAGAAAATAAATCATGTCAAATTATGTAATCTTCTAGTTGTTCCGGCATGTAACATAGTCCTTGGCACATAAAAGATGTTCAACAAATGTTTGTGCAATGAATGAATCAATGCTGTAATTTTACAAAATGAAAGAAAGATTAAGGACTCATTTTTTTTTTAGGTTAACTTTGGGTTGGGCTATATTTGGAGAACATCTAACCTAGGATTAAAATTTAATGTGGTCTCAGAACTAATATAAAATTGATTTTCCCATGATGGATATGAATGAGGATTTATGTCTTTTAGTATCTTTTCAGCACTGGCTTTTACAATAAAATTTTCTGATGCATAGGTTAAAAATATCTCGACGTTGAAGAGGTAGCAGACCAATTCTATCACAACCAGCCCAAACATCCTTCTTCCTCACCCAGTGGTTTTTCTCTTTGGAGTTATTATAGTATGATATTGCATTACTTACAACTGGACAATTTGCCAGAGAACCACCCATAAATTTGCTTTCCGGTAAGTGAATTAATAAAAGTAATCTATTTCTGGATAAAAAAAAAAGCTTTCCTCCAAATTCTGGGTTATGAAAAGTGTGTGTTTTATAAAACTGTGCAGAATCTATTCCTCAATTCATTTAGATGAAGACATTCAAATAATTTTTTTAAGCTATGTTTCCTTCCCCATATGAATGATTCACATTTTTACCTTATAATCTTACACTGTAATATTATAGATAACCAAGAAATGTAGAAAGCTACTTTTCTTATTAAAATGTTTAAAACCTTTTCAGGAAAAAGAATAAGCTAACAAATGTTAGTAATTCTTTATTTTTTCCTTTTATGTATATTTATTGTCTTATTATAATAAAGATTGGAAATGGCTAAAATAAAACTATATCACATTAAATGATGATCTTTCGTGTAATACATGTAGTCAAAAAATTTCAATCTGTTTACACATATTATTCACACAACATTATTTCCCATAAAACATTTTCATGTGCTGTCATTATCAAAACACTTATTTTTAAAAGCTATATTTATTCCATCATTCTAATGCACCATCATGCTTTAATCCACTTTTGGAATGAGTTGAGATATACATTACCAATATTACAAATCATTTTCTTATCTTCTTATTTCCTTCTTACTGGTCTTTTATGATGTGATTTCTTTTTTTTTCTTTCTTTGCTATTATAAAGAATTGTAGGAAATTAATGCTTTTACTTTCATGTATTTTCTTTGGTGTATGTCACCATGAAAGAAATCACCAGATGAGGGTATGCCGACAGTTTTACACTGCTTGCTGGGCTGGTCATCTAAAATAATAAATTTACAGCGCTACCAACAAACCACGCATGGATACATAGGATGCTCCCTCGTTACCACCGACTGGCTCTCGTTTGGGGCTCAGGTCAGGTGCAGCGAATGTGAGACACTGATGTGAGACATCACGCAGTGGGAGAGAAAGAGGTCAAGCTCCCACTCTACGTCTGGTTCCATCCTCATCTCCTCCTATGGAAGCCTCTATACTCTGGACATGGCTCCTATTTGGAGCCCTTCCCCACGTCTCCAAGCTCTCCGCAGGCTCCAGTAATAATGCCCAACCTGTGCCCCTTCAGGCCTAGAGGTAATAAAATCCCCGGGTGCCCCGTCCTTTCTTATTTCATTTAACCCTACGGTCCTCTCTCGGACTGCGCCATGTGTTTCCTGCTGGCACTGACTACTACACCAGTACATTATAAATGTTTTTCTCAGTTTAATGAATTATTTTGCAAACTTTTCATAAAATCATTTCACTCCTATATTCTGTCATTCACAAGCAATTCAAAACCTATAAATCACTTTCCAAAAACCTGCATGATGACCGAACATCACATGTGAGTTTAACATATTTTTATGAGCTCTTTTAAGGTGTCATTTCATGTGTGTTTTCACATTCTAGCCGTTTAAAATATTTATTTCATTTCATTTTATTGTGTAAATGACTTTTAGCATTTGGGCACTATCACTACTTACTTAATATTTCGATCACTACTATTTATTAAATATAAAAAAGAAAAACCTCTCTCTATAAAAGAAAAAGATACGTTCTTATTCTAGCTTCTAACTCTTTAAACCAGAGGTGGGGAACCCATATGTGGCTAATAGGTCCTTAAGTGAGGCCTTTGGACTGACTCCAAATTTTACAGAACAAATCCTTTTATTTCTATTAATATATTTTTGTCTTTTATATTTTTATTTTATTTTTAAAATGAACATATTTAAAATACAAAGAATAAAGTAAATTTCCATGAAACAATCCTCTCAAATTGACCACCACGATTAGAACATTAGTAAACCATAAGGGCTACACTGACAGCCGCTGTGCTCATGATTAGTTCTAACTTCCCCCACCTGAGTGGTACCGCTACTCAACAAGGCTGGTTGGTGAGCGTTTATGGGGGTTGAGTACACGGGTCTGTTATCGGCTTTTGGCTATGGTGTACCGCGTTTCTGTTTAAAGTGGAATTTGTGAACAGCTGCACAACTTGAAAGTATTTTTTAGTTCTGCCTGCTTGATAGCCAAAGAGGACCAAGAGAACACTGGCTTTTGATGTATGTCACAAAGGAAGGAAGAGACAGATTTTTTTTTAATGAGAATTGTGAATTACCTTGCTTCTGCTAAAGGTGATTTGCTTCCTTTGTGATATTGCAGTATCAACACGAAAGAGATTCAGTGCTCATCAGCATTACAAATTCTTAACGATCACAAATATATTAAATTAGGGGGAGAAGCATAAAAGGTTGTATTGCAGAATTAAAAGCTGAAAAGCCAAAGCAAAGACAATTCCTTCAAGCAGCAGTAAGACTTAGAGATAATGTCACTGAAGCAACTTACAAGGGAATTTATATACTCTGGGAAAAAGGGAGGCCATTCAGTGATATAGAAATTGGGAAAGCATGCATTGTTGAAGTTGCGGGATACTTACACTCCAATAACATTTCAAAGTACAAAACGACTGCCTCTTTCAAGGAGAAACACAACTGATCAGCAGCATGAATTAGCCTTCAACTTACCAGAACTTCATGAAATACTTCAAAAGGAAAATTCATGTTATTTAATCACTTTGGATGAATCAACTGACACAACTGACTTGATACCGATTTTATACTTCATTCCGGACCTAATAGAAGATTTTCCTTTTTTTTTTTTGGTAAAGACAGTCTCACTTTATCACCCTTGGTAGAGTGCCATGGCATCACACAACTCACAGCAACCTTCAACTCCTGGATTTAGGCAATTCTCTTGCCTCAGCCTCCCCAAGAGCTGGGACTACAGGCACCCGCCACAACACCCGGCTATTTTTTTTGTTGCTGCAGTTTGACTGGGACCAAGTTTAAATCCGCCACCCTCAGTATATGGGGCCAGCGCCCTACTGACTGAGCCACAGGCACTGCCTGAAGATTTTCTTAAATACAAAGAGTTACTGACTTTGGGCACTCTGTGAGCAGAACATAGGCAATATATATTTTCAACAACTCTAAAGATAAATGCTGTGTGAAGTTGGACTGAATTTAGTAAATTTAGTGAGTGTATGTACAAACAGTGCTCCCTCCATGACAGAAAAACAGGAAGGGTTTTCGTATACAGATTAAAAAAAAAAAAAAAAGTGTTAATAGATCCAGATGCTCTCATTTCTTTTTTAAAATTTTTTCTTTCAAATTAATATGAGTATATGGTATCTTGCATCAGCTACCATTCTAAGTGACACTTTGCAACAAGTTATAAGTATTGTTAACTATATTAGTGCAAATGCAACATAGCATCATCGGTTTTGTAATATGCTGAAGTTGAAAGATGAGGTATTCAGTGTGGATTTGTTGTATCAGTCAGAAGTGTGTTGGCTATTACAGGAACAAAAGTGTCAGTCAAAATCTTATCTCTGTGAGAATAGTTATATATTATAAAGAACAGAATCAGCAATATGAGCCATTGAAAGAAGACATTTTTAGGAATGTAATATTTTTGTGTGACATCATGTCAAATCAAACAATTTGAACATTTCTTTGCAAGAGAAAATTAAGTCTATATATAATCTACAGCAAAAAAAAGAAAAACAGGCAAAAAGATGTATTTTTCCACAAGACTTATTCCTCAACAGGAAATTTCAGATGAACATTTTCTCCAGTTAGCAAGGTCATTGACAGCAGGATAATAGAGGATCATTTGAAGAATACTCAGCTATAACAGACCTGCATTAATTGGCAAATACAATGAAAGTTCCACTGACTTTGAGAATTATGACATCAGAGTCAAATTAGCATTTCAGCCTCACTTAGTTGATATCCCCAAGGCACCTAAAGAACCACAGATGGAGTTGATTAAGCTCTTGATAGATGACATTTTAAAGTCATTGTTTGATGCTAAGGAAGATCCAACTGATATGAAAAATGTAGTAGAATTTCCGTGCCTTTGGCAACATGCCCCAAAAATACTTTGTTTTTCAAGAAAGTATTGGTGAGGATCAATATTCTCCTACGTAACCCAAATTAAGACAACCTTAAGGTCACAAATGACTAACACCCATTTAGAGGATCACTTTGCTGCAACCAAACAGTCAAATGCTTTCCAACAAAAAGCAGACACAACAAAGTCTTAAAAGGTCAGTTAACTTTATTTTATTTATTTATTTATTTATTTATTTATTCATTTATTTATTTTCGAGACAAAGTCTTGCTCTGAAGCCCTGGCTAGAGTGCTGTGGCTAATCATGGCTCACTGCAACCTCCAACTGCTGGACTCAGATGTCCTCCTGCCTCAGCCTCCTGAAGAGCTGGGACTACAGGCCTATGCTATGAAACTAGGCTAATTTTTTGTATTTTTAATAGAGCTGGGGTCTTACTTTTACTCTGGCTGGTCTCTAACTCCTGAGTTCAAGCAATCTTCTTGGCCTTGGTCTCCCAGAGTGCTAGGATTACAGGCGTGAGCCACTGCACCCAGCCAACCAGTTAAGTTTAAAATGAAACAGTTTTCATTTTTAAAATTATCAAGTACATAGACAGTAGTTAGACTTTTGCAAAATAATTTACATTTTTTAAGTATATCTAATCGAAGTTTCTTGAATGTGGCCTTATTTGATTGCAGCTAAATTACTGCCTTCCAACATGAAAAGATTGCTTTAAACTACTTGGAATTTGCTGCAGGTGACCTAACTTACGAATTCTGATTAATTTTTTTTCCATGCTGACATTCAACTGTCTTCCAAACATTTATTAGCTAGTAGTTTCTAGCCTCACTCTTAGGTTACTTGAGGTTTGTCTTACAATGTGTCACGAATAACTCATTAAATCTTTCTCAAAATCTCTGGATTTTTTTATTTTAATATTTTAACCCAACTCCATAGAATGAAATAATTTTCAATACATAATATGTTTTATAACCTGAAAAATAAAACAGCCTACCATCAGTCTTTTCCAAGAAAAAAGAATTTATCTTTGAAATATTTGTCCTTTCTATTTCCAGATGAATTTTACTATATATTTGTCAAATGTCATGACTTATTGCATAGGAAAATAAATCATTAAATTAAAGCTAAATATTGGACTAGGAGAACAGTGAATCAAACTTAAAAAAAAAATCCCTAATCAAGAGAGAGACACAACAGTCAAATTAATAAATATATAACATGTGAAGTGGTAAAAATAGAGAAAGTAATCGACTATAGAGAAAAATAAAGAAGGGCAAGTATTCGAGGGAATGCTTCAGGAGGGTGGGTATGGTCAAGGATTACTATTAAAGGCCAGGTGTGGTGGCTTATGCCTGTAATCCTTGTACTCAGGGAGGCCAACGGAGGGGGACTGTTTGAGATCAGGAGTTTGAGACCAGCCTGAGCCAAAGCGAGACCCCGTCTCTACTAAAAATAGAAAAACTGAGGCAAGACAATCACTTAAGTCCAAGTTGGAGGTTGCTATGAATTATGGCGCCATAGCACTCTCTACCCAGGGTGACAGCTTGAGACTCTGTCTTAAAAAAAAGAAAAAGGATTCCTATTGATTTAAATTGCTTGGGTGGCATCTCTGCACACTGCGACATTTAACAAAGAATTGAAGGAGGAAGCAGCCAGGAAGGTTTCTGGGGCGAGAGCAAGTAAAAACTGTCTCCACGGGCAGCGCCTGTGGCTCAAAGGAGTATGGAACTGGCCCCATATGCCGGAGGTAGTGTGTTCAAATCCAGCCCTGGCCAAAAACTGCAAAAAAAAAAAAAAAAAACCTGTCTCCACTGACAGAATATGCATTCCTGTACAGCAGGAACAAGGCTATTCTGCACACCACTGTCCCTGCAGCAGCTGAGCACATTTTAGGTTTTCTAAGTGACTTATTGAAGAAGAAAATATTAAGTGAAATTTCTAGACACAATTATTTCTGAATTTCTTCTCTTCATATATGATGTCTCTCCTTTTCTTCTTCCCTAAAAGTGACTGCTACCCTTCAAAGATGACAGACTGTGCTAAGCAAGTTATCACATGATAGAGCAGCACGGCCCAGCAGGACTTCCTGCCAGTATGGAAATCTTCGAAATCGGATATGTCCACATAGTAGCCATCTGACATATTAGCTAACTGAGCACTTGAAACGTGGCTAGTGCACCTGAGAAGCTCAATTTTTAAATTTTATTTAATTTATCCAAACTAAAATTTAAATTTCAATAGCCACCTGTGTCATACAGCTGCCCTACAGGGCAGGGCAGCTCTGGAGCCAGTAACATACCTTTGATCATATAGATCAAGGCATACAAATTTCAAGGATGCTTTTAGTATTCCTCACAGATTGTAAAAATATTCCTTTAAATATCTATGGTGTTATCTCATATGTATTTTAACTTACATTCCTTTATTTACTCGTAAGGCCAAAACTCTTCCAAGCACATGCTTTCTGCATGTCCTTTTATGTGAATCATCTACTCATATTCAACTGGCTAGCTTAAATTCTAAATTCATTTTTGAAAAGACAACATTTCCATAATATCAATATATATTGATTGTAGCAACTTAGAAAAAATCCAGGAAAATATAAATTGAAAAATGAAAACTGTCCATAATCCTACAATTCAGATAAAAAACTATGATTAACATTTTGTAATCTTCTAATCTTTTTGCTTTGCCATATACATTTAACACAATTAAAATCATTCCTGGATAATCACATTTTCCCTTTCTACACTTCATACTCAATCATTAGTATTTCTCACATTATTAAAAATTCTCGCCAGGTGTGGTGGCTCACGCCAGTAATCCCAGCACTTGGGAAGCTGAGGTGGGTGGGTTGCCTGAGCTCACAGGTTCGAGACCAGCCTGAGCCAGAGCAAGACCCCTGTCTCTAAAAATAGCCAGGCATTGTAGTGGGCACCTGTAATCCCAGCTACTTGGGAGGCTGAGGCAAGAGGATCACCTTAACCCAAGAGTTTGAGGTTGCTGTGAGCTAAGACGCCACAGCACTCTACTGAGAGTGAGCAAGTAAGACTCTGTCTCAAAAAAAAAAAAATTCTCAAAAAATAATTTCAATGATGCTAACAGCTAAATTATAGACATAATATATTTAATCATTTCTCTAATATTAAATATTTAAAATATTTCCTACTTGTGTATTAGTATAAAAGTATACTGAAATTCTTTGACCATAAATTCTTTATAGCATTTCTAATTACGTCCCAAGGACAGATTCTTAGAAGATAAATTACTTGACACATTAAAAAAGTATGGGTTTTAATGAAAAAAAAAAAAAAGGTATGGGTTTGTTTTTTTTGGCCAGGGCTGGGTTTGAACCCACCACCTCCGGCATATGGGGTCAGCGCCCTACTCTGAGTCACAGGCGCCATCTGGGTTTTTTTTTTTTTAATCCATTACCAAAATGCTTTTCAGAAAGACTACATAAAATTATATTCTTGTTAAGAGGTCATGTAAATATAATCCTCAAATCATTACCAACATTTAATATTGTTTTCAGTCTTACAACTTGGATGCTTAAAAACTGGATCTTATTTCCCCTCTATTATTTTTAAAATTATTAACAGTTGAACGATTTTTCAAGTGATTTATTAACTACTCATATTTTCTCTTCTATAAACCATGAATGCCTGGTTTTGCCCATTTTCTTATTAAATTAATAGAATTTTTCTTAGCAACGTACATAATTTCCTTTTTTTAACTTTTTTCTGTCACTTTCAGGTATTTCTTTCTTTCTTTATTACTGAGACGGAGTCTCACTTTGTCGTCCCCTAGTATAGTGCTGTGGTGTCATAGCTCACAGCAACCTCAGACTTTTGGGCTCAACCAATCCTCTTGCCTCATCTTCCCTAGTAGCTGGGACTACAGGCACCTGCCACAACACCCAGGTATCTTTAGAGATAGGGTCTCGCTCTAGCTCGGGCTGGTCTCAAACCTGTGATCTCAGGAGATCCACCCGCCTCGGCCTCCCAGAGTGCAGGGATTACAGGTGTGAGCCACCACACCTGGCCTAATGTATGTAACTTCTTTATGTGACAGTTATTATCTTTTTATTAAAGTACATAGTAACTTTTTCCATTTCAATGTTTTTATGTACTTGCCATGTATAATGCACACTTTTTGCCCAAATTTCTAAGGGGAAAATAGAGCTATGCACAATTCGGAAGCAGGGGAGCCCAGTGGGCCTCCAAGGGCCACTACACTCTCCCAGTTGGGCACAGGGTTCCAGTCCAAGAGGATCCAGGATATGGTGGGAGCGGGCCAGAGTAGCCTTTTCGGAGTGCCACAATCAGGGAGGGGGCAGCAATGGGCCTGGTGAGGCAGGCAGCGGCCATACAGGGTGAGGACCAAGGCCTGAGGTCTGCCCACACAGAGGAGACTGGGAGCCCTGCACAGGCCCCAGGGATCTGCCTGCCTACCTGCAGACCGACCAGCCTCAGAAGCTTCTGTCCTCCCCACCCCCACCCCAACTTATCGGGGAAGAAAGGGCTCTGGGGAGAGGGAAGGGGCAGACCTCACAGAGTGGGAAGATGCGGGAGGGTGTTTTGATGAGCACATTTACCAGGGGTGGGTTAGCCCTCCCCAGATGTGTCTCTCCCGGCTGAGAACCGGCCACTTCCTTGAGGGGTATTTTCCTAAAAGTCTGGGCCAAAAACATAGTTGTACATTATATACAGGACCACAATTTTACATAGCAAAATATAGTAAGTATTAAATTTTTAAACAGTGAAATGCCTGTGATTTTCCTTTGCTAATTTTATCTATTGCTTTTACTTAAAAAGATCTTTCTCATGCAAAGGCGGATAAATATTCATTTACACTCCCATCCATTTTTATTTCAGGGTTTTTTTTGTACATTATCTCTAAAATTCATTGCAATTATTGCTATTACATGATGCAAGTTCATTTCACCCCAAAAAGCCAGTGTTGTCAATAGTCATATTGATTTAGTTCAAAAGAATAATTTTGTTGAGTGTCTATTCCATGCTAAGAATGTTCAATGTACTTGGAATCGATCAGTGAACAAAATAAACAAAAATCACTATATTCATGGTGTTTCTATTATAAGTTAATAATCCAAGGTAGGCAACCTACAACCCATGGGTCAAGTCTAGTGGTACCCATTCATTTACATATTATCCGTGGCTCACTTCCCCAAAGCAAGTGCTTTAACAGTTGTGACAGTGGCTTACAGAGTTGAAATGTTTATCATCTTGCTCTGTGTAGAAAAAGTTCACCAATCCCTGAAAATAACTAATCCCTTCCCATTAACAGGTGACAATTTATTATATATTAAGATCTCACAAAAGTAAGAATTTGTCTCTGGATGTTTATTTCATTCCACTGATACACCTACTTAATTCTGTGCTAAGACCACACTTATTTTGTTTCCAAATCTACTTTTGAAATATTTTTAAATTCCTATAACATTTATTTGTTCCATAAATATTTACTGAGTATCTACTATGTGTGAGACCCTGTTCCAGATCAGGCACGCAGCAGTGAACAAAATAGATGAAATCCCCACCTTTCATTGGTTTCTGCTGAAACAAATACAAATACACATATGAAAATCAGGTGGTAATGAGTTCTAGGAAGAAAAGCGAGGCAAGTGCAGGGAGGACAGAGGAAAGAGGTTGTTACTTCATCGGGTGGCCAGTGAAGGCCTCTCTGAAGTAGGAAGAAGTCAGGACACCCCAGAGTCGAGTATCCTAGGATAATGCAAGGCTGCTGAGACGTCATGCTTGGCACACCGGAGCACCTGCAAGGCATGGAGCAGGGAGCTAGCTCAGAGGAGAATAAGAGGACAAAGGCAGGGAGTGGGCAGGGGGATGGGCAGGGGCAGGAGTAGAGGCCAAATCATGTAGATTTTTACTCCGGGTTAGACAGGAAGTCACTGGAGGAGCCTGAACAGAGGAGTGGCCTGAAAACAAGTCATTTTCTTCTTCTCCTCCTCCTCCTTCAGTCATTATAGCTGCTACATAGAGAAGAGATGGAGGAGAGAAAGTCCATCTAATCCAGTCAAATTAAAGAACTGAGAAAGTGCGTTTCAAGGTACATATAACCTTTATCTCCTACCTATTTACTCGGTAAATTAAATAAAGGCAGAAAATGGCTCAAGTGATCTATCTGGAAGTAAAATACACCAATTTGTCTTGTAAGCAATGACTGATGGGACACTGACATGACACTGAGTTAGGTGCACCTCCTACATCTTTTCTCCATTGAATTTCATTTTGTTGGTACATGACTTAGGGTACTGTTGGTCATTATAGGACCGTGACATTGATGGCAAAATTGGGTACATCTTCAAAGAAAATATATAGCCTGAGACTTACACTGATCACAGTCCACTCCCGGCATGTGCTTTCTAATAACGGCTCAAATCCCCTCACTATGGAGCAACAATCAGTTATAAACCCAAAGAAGAGCATTTCTACCCTACTAACACCAATTTCAGCTGCAGTGGGACCTAGATCAAAGTAGACTGTCATTAAACGCTCAGTGTAACAACTTTCCATGGGTCTAATAGCTTTGCTGCCTTTCTAGACCTGGGTACTTACAGAATGTGGATCAGAATGGAATAAGTATGTGAAACTCAATAGCACCAAGTTACTAAAAATAATCTTTTGGGGAAGATTTTTGTATATGGGTCTTAGTGAGATCAAAGATGGGGTACAAATTGGAAATTGAAAGATACTAACATTGGGGATGTTAGACAGCTTTACTCAAAAACAAAAACA
The DNA here is from genome assembly GCA_963574655.1 of Perodicticus potto. NCBI lineage: Eukaryota > Metazoa > Chordata > Mammalia > Primates > Lorisidae > Perodicticus > Perodicticus potto. The sequence goes on along the minus strand of CAUYRH010070927.1, from coordinate 7,152 downwards.
TTCCAGTTGTGCTGGCTCCAGAAAAACATAAGAAAGGTGGACGGTCATATGGGCACCAATACATACTGACATTTCATTTCCCTTCTAAACAAAATTGTTCTCCAATTTCTACTAAAATAAAATTGTACTGGCCAAACCCTGCCTGAAGGCCACATTTTAAAACAGAAATACAGTAATCCTAGCACTTTGGGAGGCCGAGCTTGAGCTCCAGAGTTCAAAACCAGCCTGAGCAAGAGCAAGATCCCATCTCTAAAAATAGCTGGGCATGGTGCTCAGCACCTGTAGTCCCAGCTATTCAGGAGACTGAGGCGAGAGGATCGCTTGTGCCCATGAGTTTGAGGTTGCTGTGAGCTATGACAGCACAGCACTCTACTGAGGGTGACAAAGTGAGATTCTGTCTCAAAAACAAAAACAGAACAAACAATAGAAACAAAGACAAACCAAAGAGAACCCAAAAGTATGCTGAAAAAAGATCCCAGAAACCGTATCAGAAGAGCAACCCCATGGAGAAAATAATGGAAGACATGAGGGCTGTCATAAAATATTTGGGAGGCTGTTGGAGAAAAACACCACCTGGATTAGGATGCAGGAAACTTCCCGCTCTCTAACTAGCTAAGCAAGTCCCCTAGCAAATGACCTCTCTAGAACCCATAGGCAACATTATGAGGTCAGCTTGGATGACTTTATGTTCCTTTAAGTTATATAATTTTATCAGTTCAAAGTAGATGACTAATGAGAATAGTGAGACGGTGTTTATGGTAAACACCTGCACCTTTGTTTAGCTAAATTGTTACGCTGCTGCAGAAAAAAGAACTAGGTAAAAATCATAAGTAAAAATTAGACTCAATATAAGAGCTTTTAACAATTAAAGCTATGTAATAATGAAATTAATTGTCTCAAAAAGTCATAAGATCATTGTTAATGGAAATATCTAAGTAGGTGATGGAGACTATGAGCTGGCTATAAAGATGACTACTAGTGTCCTCCAACACTAAGATGCCATGATTGTTTGAGTCTAACTTATCAAATTCCTTTCCTCCAGATTGCCTTTACCATTTCTCAGTGATGTAAAGCAACTGTTCCAAGATTTCACAGTTTTGTCAAACCCCTGAGTTTGGTTCATCTCATATGTGGCTATCTATTTATGTCAACTACTGTTGTGCATGTTCAGCTGTGTGGATGTGGTTTCTAGCTCGTGCCTGAGTGGGACAGGCTTCCTTTTGGTCATCCTCAGTATTATCTGGTACAGGTCTTGGGGAAGCATCTCATTATTACTTAAAAGGCTACATATAATCTTGTAATAATCCTGGGGACAATGACATGAACGATGTTGCCAACTCTCTTACTAGGTGTTCGCATTTGCTAAGAGTTTCATACGCATTATCTCATTGGATCTTCCCACTAACCCATTGAGGAAGTGTTAATATTGTGCTCATTTTTACAAATAAGGAAACCCAGGGTCCAAGGGATTAAGTACTTTGCCCAAGATAATTGAGCTAGTGAGAGGCAGAATCTGGACTTGAACTCTGCTCTGGCTAATTCCTATGACATCCCCTATGCTTACCCACTGGGCTCTATGGCAGCAGTTCTTAGAGTGTAGTCCGCGCACCAGCAGCTGCAGTGTCACCTGGGAACTTGTTAAAAAGGCAAAGTCTCATGTGGACTGAATCAGAAACAGGACCCAGCAATCTGTGTTTTAACAAGCCCTCCAGATAATTCTGATGTTCACTAAAGTTTGAAAAATGCTCTACTGACATAAAACTTTGCCCAAAAGATCACATTCTCCTCATTTTTAACCATATTTATTTTTGTAACTTGAATTTGAAACTTTGTGGTAGCTTTCTCTTCCTTCAGGGAAAGAGAAATCCCAGATACAGAAAAGTCAGGTTTCCTTTTTCTTCCCTGAAACAGGAAGGGTGATTTCCTATCAAACCTGATGGAGGCATTAGTGAGCTGCTGCTTTAACATATAAATAGAGGGAAACAAGAAGGAAATAACTACTTTTGCAGCATAGGTAAACTGCTGTGGTTGGAGGTAAACAGAGAATAGGCCAATATCTTAAAACTCCCCTAGAGCAGTGGTTCTCTGCCGCAATGTATTTTCATTGTTAAAAAGGGGTCGTAACCCACAGGATGAGAACCGCTGCCCTAGAGCCTTTACAAAATAAATATTGATTATATACTCAATTAAAATAATTAAAATAAAAATCCTTCTTACATGTGTACTTTTTTGAAAAAAAAAGAGTATAAGGCCAGGCTCACGCCTGTAATCCTAGCACCCACCCTAGGCCGAGGTGGGTGGACTGTCTGAGCTCATAGGTTCAAGACCAGCCTGAGCCAGAGCAAGACCTTGTCTCTAAAAATAGCCAGGCATTGTGGAGGGCACCTGTAGTCCCAGCTACTCGGAGGCTGAGGCAAGAGGATCGCTTGAGCCCAAGAGTTTGAGATTGCTGTGAGCCATGATGCTATAGCACTCCACCAAGAGCAACAAAGTGAGACTCTGTCTCAAAAATAAATAAATAAATAAAATAAATCTTCACACTTTCGCCTGTTGAATACATCAACAGAAAGAGTATTTCTAAGGTGGTATAATCAATGGCAGCTGTAGGGATCACAGGTAAACCTGCCCTTTTCCCTTTGGTTGATTAGCTGAAAGATCAACTCACAATTACAGTAGATTAATAAGAGAAAGGTTTATTTCCAAATACCATGCACATAGGGGGATCACAAGAATGATCACCCAAAGTCTCAGTGATGGTCAGAGACTTTTAAAGATGCCTTTTAGGTTGGGGTGGCGGGAGGGTAATTGGTGGGGCCACACCTACGGTGCATCTTAGAAGGGTACAGGTGAATGTTACTAAATGCAGAATACAAATGTCTTCATTTAATAACTGAGAAAATACCAGGAAGGCTATGTTAATCAGTTTAATGAAAATAGTTCAGATTGTATATGAAACCAGACATTGTACCCATTGATTGCACTACTGTACACAGCTATGATTTAATAATAAAGACAATAAAAAAAATAAATAAAGATGCCTTTTAGAAGGGAGGCAGGAGAGTGTGGAAAGTATACCTGCAGCAAGTGGTTGCTAGGGGGGATGTGCATAGATGGGTGGACACAGATTGAATTGTAGATTAACCTGAGAGACAGGCCTGGTGCTTCAAATGACCTTAGGGCCAGGTATATTCTTATGCAATAAGGAATGAGCAGCCTTTTCTGATTTTAAATCAGGTGACTCAGGTTTTATAGAGGAGAGGCAAGTGCTTTCTGATCAAGAATAGTCTTTTAATTCTAAATATTCTTTATACCAAGGAATCATACTTGGGGGTGAAATTTCCTTAGCTCCTTCAGAGTTATCATCAGCTTTCCTTGGCTTAAAAAATAAAAATCCTTTCCACTTTATAGTTCACGCTGTCTGACCAAGAATATGACCTTGGTCTTTTTTCAAGCTTATCTTTAGTCCATAGCACTATGCAACTCTGCAAATCAGTCTATAATCTCTTTAATATTTTCCTGCACGTGCCATTTTAAAGCTCAGTCATTGGCATATAAGCCTCCTTTAAATTCAAGGTCTCTGCAGATACTTCTAGCTCGTCAGATACAAGCTTTTCTCAAGGTCAATGGGGATACATATGAATGTTATGTTAAACGCCACATAAAACATAGTGGTTTCTCTACAGGTACAGATTTACCTGGGAAAGCTAGTTAAGTGGCTTTTAGCCACACAGAAAAGGAGTAAAATAGGAACTACCTTACTTCACACATACTACACCACACCAAAAATATTATAAAATAAACACATTTCAGCTAGAAACTCTGCCTGAATGAAACTCCTGGTCTGGAAAGGGTGCCCTGGGGTATCTGGGGCTGTGGTCAAGTGTTCATTCGTATACCTCTCTCCTTTCAGAAAGCTGTGTGGGCAAGCAGTGAGCTAATGAGCAGGCAACAGGCAGCATCCATTCCTGAAAGATCATGGAACTATGGACTTCACTAGTGCCTCCCCTCCACATCCACCTACTTGAGGTCTGCATAAAGCTACTGGCTCTCAGGAATGCAGGGAGACCAAAGGGACTGGGACAGGGCACTACGGTGTGTACTAGATCTGAGGAATAATTTACACACTCCCTTCCACTAGTGAAACCCTTATTGGAACATCATGTCCCATAACTTTAAACGGAAAACTAGAGAAGATTTAACAGAAAAAAAAAAAAAAAGACTAAAATAATAGACCCCAGACATTATGATAATTCAGTATTCAAAAGAAAAGGCTAAGATGTGCTGAAGAAAATTAAGTGTTATCTATCTTCCTTTCTTTATTTATTCATTTACTCATTATCAACAGAGCAAAAACAACTGTTGGAAGTAACTTAAAAATGCCATCCGGGTCCATATGTTCTCATCAGTGTCCCCAACAAAACAAACAAGAGGACATGGACTCTAAAAGCAGAATATAATTTGGCCGACATGACTGAAAACATCAGGCGATTAAATTACTAGTGCATGTTTCCAAGGAAGACTTTGAATAGAACACAGCGGACAGTGCTAAGTCCTGAGTACTCAGTGGAGGGCCTATTTGCCTGAAAGCAGTAGTTAAAACCTCTTAAGGTCTCTTTCATCTGAGGTTATAACTGCATTCACAAGAAGAGGTTAAATGCAAACTGACCTCTGCCAAGTATCTTTTCTAAACAATGTAAAAAGTTCACAAGATGCCACTTAATAACAGACAAATATAGTGGTTGTAAAGGTAAAAATGTAAAATGACAGACAAATATAGTAGTTGTAAAGATGCCACTTAATAACAGACGAATTTAATTAGTTGTAAAGGTAAAAATGAACACTTTATCTCTTGCTATATATGCTGTCGTAGGTATTTTGTGTATAGTAACTCATTAAATCTCACTCACAGTCTTGTGAAACTTACTCACAACTTCACGAATGTAAGGAATGAAATCAATAGGAGTGGGCTTAATTGCAAGTTTTCATCTAGATGCTTAATACTACGGATATTTAGTTGAAATATATGTTGACAACCTATACTAAAAGTGAAATAGTATTTAAAGTATAACTTACCCTTGCCATATCCACCAAGAAGTTCTCAAATAATTTCCATATGTGATTACTTGTATAGATTTCTTTCATTTCCACTTCAGTGTCAACGTAACAGTGATTAACAAAGTTCACATAAGCAATTTTAACCTGTGTAAGTTTCAAATACAAAAAAAGTTTTCTTTACTGTGCATTCTTGAGTATCAGTTATGAAAGGTCAACATAAAATCTGTGTTAGTTCTCATAGTAGATTATAACATGTTTTGTGTCTACCAAGAAAGCATCTCCATTTCCCTTCTTTTGCTAACATAATCCACTGAAGTAAACACATGGTTTAGCACTCTGTCCCCGGGGTCCAGTGACTGGTGTGAGAACAGGCACTTCGCTCAAACCAAGCCTATCATATTTGAGACACAGGAGTCAAAAATCCTCCTGCTCACCTCCTCTTTCTTTTCCTCCTTTTTCTTCTCCTCTCTTTCTTTCTCTCATTACTAAAGTGAAACAAAAAGTAAACCTGAACTTCAAGAAACCATCTTCTCCAGGGTACACAGAAGAAATTTATGCCCAGAAGAAGAGAATGAGGCAGAAGGATGAGGGGATAGGGGACAAGAGATGGAAGGAATTCTGACATTGTTTGAAACTCTAGATCCATCTGAACACCCATCCTTCAAATTCCCAAGAATAGGAGCCAATAAAATTCCCTTTGTTTTGTTTAAACTAGTTTAAGTTAAGTTTCTGTCACTTGTAACCAAGAAGGTCCTGATATATAGGTAATATTGCTAAAGTTTTTAATTTTTTAATTGACACATAACAATTATACATATTGGGGCAAAACATAATGATGTTGTGATACATATAATATATAGTGATCAGACAGGTATAATTAGCAAAGCTATCATCTCAAACATTTATGATTTCTATGTTCTTTATACTGGGAATATTCTCCTTCTAGCTATTTGAAATTAAATAATTACTACTAACTCCTACAGTGTTACAGAGCATCAGAGCTTATTCCTCTTACCTAACTGTAGTTTTGCAACATTTAAAAAATTTCTCCCTATCCTTCCTTCCCTCACCCCTTTCCAGCCTCTTTTATCTTCTGTACTACATTTTACTTCTATAAGATCAATATTTTTTAGTTTCCACATGTGAGTGAGAACATAAGTTGTTTAACTTTCTATTCCTGGCTTACTCCACATCACATAATGTCCTCCAATTCCAACCATCTTGCCACAAATGACCAGAATTCATTCCTCTTTCACAGCTGAATAGTATTGCACTGTCTACATACACCACATTTTCTTTATCTAGTTATGTGTTGTTGGACACCCAGGTTGATCCCCTATCTTAGTTATTATGAATCGTGCTGCAATAAACATGGGAGTGCAGGTGTCTCTTCAATAGACTGATTTCCATTCCATCTGATAAACTCACAGTAGTGAGCTTGCTGGATCATATAGGTACTTCTATATGCAGTTTTTTTGAGGAACCTTCATAGTAGCTGTACTAGTTGATATTCCCACCAACTGTGAATGAGAGTTTAAATATGTTGACTTAGGGCAGCGCCTGTGGCTCATCAAGTAGGGCGCCGACCCCATATACCAAAGGTGACGGGTTCAAACCCGGCCTCAGCCGAACTGCAAAACAGAAAAATAGCTGGGTGTTGTGGCGGGCACCTGTAGTCCCAGCTACTCGGGAGGCTGAGGCAAGAGAATCACGTAAGCCCCGAAGTTGGAGGTTGCTGTGAGCTGTGTGATGCCACGGCACTCCTCCGACGGTGATAAAGTGAGACTCTGTCTTTACAAAAAAAAAAAAAAAAAAATGTTGACTTAATAATATTTCATTGCTATTAAAAAATATTTAGATTTCTTCTTTTGAGAAAAAATCAGCTCATACATAGTTTGCTAAAAAAAAAAAAAAAAGAAGGACTGCGGGAAGGTGAGCGGTCGCTGGCTAACTGTTGGTAGAATTGGGCTATTGGCTGAAGATTTTTTTCCCTGGTGATTCAGGGAGAAATTTACATTTTGACTTTTTTTTTTAAACCATGGCTTTTGTTCACAAATTGCTGACAAGCATTTATATTCTCAGAAAATGCCCAAAGCC
>CAUYRH010070926.1:0-21839 GCA_963574655.1 Perodicticus potto | reverse complement strand
AATAAGATTGCAACACCTGCTTTTTTCTGTTTTCCATTTGCCTGGAATATAGATGACCATCCCTTTACCTTGAGTCTAAATTTATCTTTCAAGATAAGGTGAGATTCTTGTATGCAGCAGGTATTTGGCCTGAGTTTTTGTATCCAGTCAGCCAACCTATGCCTCTTTAGAGGACAATTTAAACCATTCACATTATTTGAAAGTAATGATAAATCTTTAGAATGTCCAGTGGACATTTTTAATCCTTTGATCACTGTGGAAGTTGAAATTTGATGAAAAGTTTCTGGGTGAGTTTACTTTTGTGGAGGGGGATTACGCTGGTCATTTGGAGGATAGGTCTGAGAATATCCTGGAGAGTTGGTTTAGTTATAGCAAATTTCTTCAAAATGAGGATGTCGTTAAAGTATTTAATTTCTGCATCATAAATGAAACTCAGTTTAGCTAGGTACAAGATCTTGGGTTGTAAGTTCTTTTGTTTTAGTAGATTAAAATTCGATGACCATTCTCTTCTAGCTTGAAAGGTTTAATCAGAGAGATCTATAGTTATTCTAATATTCTTCCCTTTGTAGGTAATGGATTTCTTATGTCTGGCTGCTTTCAGCATTTTCTCCTTCATATTCACTTTAGTGAAGTTAATTATGATGTGCCTGGGAGATATCACACTCAGGTTGAGTTGAGCTGGGGTTCTGAAACTGTCTGCTATCTGAATTTCAGAATCTCTTGGCATGTCTGAAAAGTTCTCTTTCATAATCTCATAAAGAAGAAACTCTGTGCCTTGTGACGCCACTTCATCCTTTTCAGTTATACCTATAAGGCGAATATTGGTTTTCTTTGAGTTATCCCAGAGCTGTCTCAGAGAATGATCCATTTTTGCCTTCCATTTCTCTTCCTCTTTTGAAGTTTGGGAGCGTTCGAAAGCTTTGTCTTCCATGTCAGAAATCCCTTCTTCTGCTTGCTCCATTCTGTTACTGAGGGATTCTACTTTGTTTCTCAGATCTTTGAGGACTGCAACTTCTTGTCTCAATGTGTCAAAATCTTTGGTCATTTTGTCTTTGAATTCGTTGAATTCTTCTTTTTTTTAAATTATTTTTTATTGAGTCATAGCTGTGTACAATAATTCGGTCATGGAGTACAGTGTGCGGGTTTCACATACAATCGGAGATATTTTTATCAACCTGATTAATATAACATTCATGATATTTTCACATTTACTATGTGAAAACAATTTTGATCCCTATTTAGAAGTTTTCTCCTACCCTTCAAATATGCACCACAAGTATGATCTCACTCTTTATCCTCTCTCCCCCCCACTTCCCTCTCTCACCCCTTTCCTCATCTTATTGTGCAATAAGTGGGTTGTAGCCTTCGCTTGAAAGATATAAATTTGCTTCATATTAGGGGTGTATACATTGATATCTGCACCAGATTGTTTATTGCAGCCCAATTCGTAATTGCTAAGTCATGGAAGAAGACCAAGAGCCCAACGATACCGAGTCAGCACTTTTATTTTTAATATTTTTAAATAAATGGATCATCAAAATATATATTTTGCTATCAGAATTTATATCAGGTATGACCAAATTTCTGCATAAAGCAAAACAGCTTAGCTATTCACTAAATGAAAAAGCACATTAATAGAATAGCATTGATTTTTGCCTTTCTGATTAATTTGGATCTTTTCCTTGTTATGCAACCAATTTCCTGTTACATAAAGTATTTGAAATAAGAAAAGGTTATGAAAGCTGTAATTGTACGAATTGACCTACAGAATGCCTTCTTCCTCTTGTCTTATTTCCACAAACTGAATAATCTGTCCTTATTTTATCATGAGTCAGATTTCCTGAGATAGCTCTTCATGCTTGAATATTTTTATATTAGCATGCTTTTCAATTTTTCTTACTTTTTATTGTAATATAATCTATACTCTTTTCGAAGGATCCAAATGAGACAAATGCCAAATCCAGTTTCAGGCTATCAATAAAGATGTCTGTCATGAAGTTTAGGTGATGGGGATCAGCCGTGACAAAACAGAGACACTCCATTCCTAAAGCACATTCTATCTGAGAAGGCAAGGTATAAACAAAAGCTCCCTGCCCAAATTTTAGAATAAAATGCTAAAAAGACAAATTAGGGGGATGTGAGGGCGATCTGCCTGCGACATCCGTCACCCCATTGATCGCCAGGGTTGATTCGGCTGATGTGGCTGGCTAGGCGGGTGGCCCCTTCGTCCCTCACCGCTCCATGTGCGTCCCTCCGGCTGCGCGCTGGGTGGAAGAGGACGCGACATGCCCAGAGAGAGGAGGACCGTTCTTCAGTCAAGGGTATACGAGCAGCTGCGCTCCCCTGTTACAGCCTCCGAACAAGCTTGCAAGGTCCATTTGTAGGAGAACGTAGGGTAGTCAAGCTTCCAAGACTCCGGACACATCCAAATGAGGCGCTGCATGTGAAGAAAAAAAAAAGACAAATTAGGTCTTATGGGCATTAATATCCACTGACCAACTAATAGTTAAAGGCCAAATATGAGTCAAAATCCTCTGATACTTGTACTCATTCTGGTGATTCAAGATATAAACATTATTTTGTTATAACAAACGGCATAATTTGTGGGAAAAAGCCAACAAATAGAGAATGAGTTTAAGTTTTCTTATTAGTAGTAAAAAGTACACAAACTTGACACCATCATAGTATTAATATTTATACATACCAGGGCCTTTACAGTGTTTCAGACAGACGTACAACTTTCCTTTGCATATACAATCCCCAGCACTATTAAATTTCTTACAATGCCAAAAAAGTTGAATAAGACGTTTATGAAATTGTTTGAAAAATACCCCATTTTTATTTTCAAAGGCTTTTTTGTTTGTTTGTTGTTGTTGTTTTTAATCCTATAGACCTCTCCTAAGAAGGATTCATCATAGGCTGCTTCGTTTAGCCTGCACGACACATCAGTACTATACCAAACAATTCATGATGTACTGTTAGGCTTTTAGACTCAATTGTCATTGAAGCTGTTTTTTGTTTTTTTGTTTTTTTTGGGTTTTTTTTGACACTAATCGGGAGTACTCTCCCCTAGGTTTTTTAAAAGCAAAGATTAATAATAATCTGTCATATAAAATAAACCATGCTGGATTTAGTAAAGGAACTTTCTATGCTTGTAGTTTCTCCAGAAGCTTGTTTGATAATGTATGCTATATCTATGTTGTCATCAGACTTCTCACTAAAATAATTTAAATGTAATTATTCACAATCGCACTGTCTTTTTCTGACTCTTTCCAGAGAATGCATAGACATATCTCTTACAGTGCAGAGCTAAAAAATAATTCAAGATGTGTTTGAAAGGGAAAAGCAAGGGACTGCTGGTTTTCCTAGTGCTTGTAGTTTGATGGTATGTGGAGAAATATAACCATTTCCTTGTTGAACCTTATTATATCAGATAATTGAGATAATTCTAGAGCTGCAGCCTCCAAGACTCATGACAGCTCCAGGGCTTGTATGAGGGAAGTGGAAAGGAAGCTCACCAAGATATGTGTCTGCAGTAAGAGGACATAGAGATTGACATTCCAGCTACAGAACTCAAAGAGAATAGTCTAATCAATAGTTAAACCTTATTCAATAGTTTCATCAATTATTGCAAAGAGTAAATCTAAAACCATTTATTTTATTTTGTGTAATTGTTTTTGCATTACACAGTGATCATGTTTTAAAAAATCAAACTAAAATACATGTCTAATGAATTCGTCTTCTCAAGAAATTTAAAGTTAAATTTGTAATTTTCACAATGTATTTATCAACATTTGCCTGTCGGTATGGGGGCTGAGTAACATTACTGACCATATCAGCATCTACTTTCAAAGTAGCCATGATTTTTAAGTCCTGAAATTGACACTCTAGCTTGTGCAGCTGGCCAAGATGTATTTACATATCAGACTTTGAAGCTTGACTTTTCCTTTAGATCAAATGACTGCTCTCATTTCAGTTAGCTTATTTTTGCTTTCAAGTTTTCTTTTACATGTGTGAGAAGTGAAGTAATGATTGCTAATATGCCAATCCCATTAGTGAAGAAAAATTTCACATTCAGCCAAATGACGTCCTTTCTATATCAAGTTCATTTCTCGTGAATATCAGATAAATGAATTAAATTTTACAATGATTTGCTTTTTCCATCCAATTTCCTAAGCAAAGCTCAGGAAGCACATTCTGTGGAAATGGAAGCATCTGGCATCATTTTGAATGCTATCATAAATTCAGTTAATAAGTTCAAGTTGAATCTTATCATTAATTTTTTTTTGCTGGTAGAGTTTTAATGAAGTACAATAATAAATATTATCTTAATCACCCTATCTTTATCAAATTAATAACAATATGAAACACAGATTCACTTGTAACTGCATGTAGTACCAACCTTATTTATAATGTGTTAGAAATTGTGAGTTTCTTCAAATCAATACAAAAGGTGATTATGGAAATGTCCCTGGATGCTTAGTTCACATCTCAAAAATCTCCAGTGGAGTTTACTGAAGAAGAAGGCAGAATTTTCACTTTGTAGAAAATGAATTTTCTAAAATATGATACATTAATTAAACAAATGACATACATACATAGCTGTATCAATAGTTAAAAGGAATAAAATACATAATGTTCTCTCATAACTTAGAAATCTGACTTCGTATTCATATTAGCATTTAAAAAATGTATTTTAACATTTTGCATCAATGACATCAATGACATTTTACATTCCTGACATCAATGTATAGGTATTCAATAAGCAGAATTTATTATTATTGATATCATAGTTTTTGCCAGATTAATAACCAAAATAATATTCTTTATCCATTCTAATCATTTGTAACTGTTCATTTGGCTATTTCTTCAAATAACTTTAAAATATAGTAAAAATAGTATCAGTAATGTACCAAAAAAGCCTAGCAACTGAATAAGAAATTAATGGTGATGATAGATCTGTAATACATGTGCATTTATGGAGAAAGATTTATTCCCTATTGTATGAGACAATGAGAAGCAGGGGTTGTTTCTATATTCATATAAATTAACATTAAAAACATACAAATGGAACAAAAGTATAATTTTAAAAATGTTACCTAACCATTTCAGCAGCTTCCCTCCTTGACAGTCACTGTATTTGTTATTTAATTCCCATAAGTAATTAAAAGCTAGCCAATGGGCATCTTATGTCCTAACTCTTTACAAAAAGAAAAAAAAAAAAAGAACGGAATTTAGTTGTAAAAAATCTATACTACTTTCTTTTCTTACGAAATTCCTTAACAAAATTTCTCAAGAAAAATATAAAACTGACATAAATTCTAGATTTGTTGCAAAGTTGACTTTTTCCTTACACTGTTTCAATTTCTTCCACTGAAATTCATCCCAGCAGAGGTTACAATATGTAGACGGAATAGATTGCCTGCTTTTTTCAAAATATTTACTTTAAGTTGGATAACTGGTTGCTAAAATCTCAAGAGGATTTTTAAGGTACTTGTCAATCATGAAGAGAATTGTAAATTAAATGTCAAGGATAGTTTTGTATAATTGATTTTTGCAAACTTTCATCAAATATTTTTGTATTTAATTAAAACTTTTACTAGCTTTCATGTCTTCTTACTTTAATAGGCTCCAGGGCAAATCCAGTATGTTTAAAGGTTTACTGAAATGACTTTAAAAGATATTCAATCTAGTTTTATTTTTTTTTTGTAAGATAACATTCTTCAAAATAATGTTATGCACCATTTAAATTTGTTTATGCCCACAGTTTTAAAGAATACATTAGAACAAATATCCGACTTGAATTTAAATTTTGTATCAGAAGAGACCTTGGCTTGAAACTGCATCTTAGAATTTGAGGTGATAGCACGATACCCAGGGCCCAGACTTGATTATTTCACTCACTAGCTGTTGGAACCTGAGAAAATCACTAATGCATCCATGCTTTTGATTTCTGAGCTCTAAAATGAATATGTAAAAATAGATGATGCCATTGTCTGAATGTCTGTGTCCACCCAAAACGTTTATATTGACACTCAGTGTCCAGGGTGATGGTATTCGAAAGTGGGTCCTTAGTGACGTGATTAGGTCATGAACACTCTCTCCTACTCAGCGAGTCAGTACATTTATACAGGAGGACCCAGAGGACTTGCACACCCTTGTCCCTGTGTGAGAACACAGACAGCAGGTGCTATGAGAAAGCAGATTTTAACAGACACCAAATCTGCTATTCATGGGCTTTCCCAGTCTCCAGAACTGTGAGAAATAAATCCCTGGTACTTACAGCCATGGAGTTTATGGTATTTTGTTATAACAGCAAAGGCATACTAAAACATATGTTGATGTAAAAGATTTTTTACAATTATATAATATTTCAAAAGTTATTATCTTTTTCTATCTGGATTAGCAAAATATTGAGTACTTGTATAGCACAGAATACTTCAGCTAATGCTTCAAATGAGTCAGACAGATTTGTGGCAAGAATTTTGCAGTGTAAGAAATTGTAAATAGCATAGGATGTAGATCATTCAGTCTGAGGGAAAGCAGAACTATTTGTCTTTATACCCCAACAGCTACTTCCCAGCATGTAAATCTTTTCTTCTACCTGCTGTGTGTGACTCACTAAGAACCCACTTTTCATTTTGTCCTCTGGGTGACAGTCCTAAAAACCAACATTGAGCAGCCTAGTATGTGATGACTGAAGTACTTGATTTCCTTGGGCACTGTGGCCAACTGTCATAATTCATGAACCAGTAAAGTTATAAATTTGTAGTTCGATGCTGGCGGATGTCATGGCAAAAGTGAAGTCATGACCTTTTAAGGAAGAGTTTTTCTTAGAATCATTATTCATCCACCACATAAACGAAAGTTACAAATACCAGCAAAAATTCTTCATAATTACTCAGAACAACCTGCATTCTACCACTTTTGACCATCCCGCTATTTGCTTGTTTACTTAGTCATTCATGGGTATGTTTTGACTTGACTTCTTGCTTTAAAATTTGAGAAACTATAATCCAGTTTCTATATGAACCTCAAACTATGTTTAATCCGATTTCCTCAGGATCTCCTTCCTGATTTTGTAGATTTTAATTTGCCTTTTGCTTCTATCATTGTTTATGTTTCTCCTATGCAATGATATTTTAGGAGAGAAAATATTTTTTCTATCCAGTTCAATAAAAATGCATCCCTGGCAAGAGCAGCTTCATATACTACCAGTCTCAAGATTAAATGCAAGTTGCTTGAGTTAGGTAAGGTCCAGTTTCCTCACTAATAGAAGCAGTTTAGGTCTAGTAATATTTAACCATAAATGACGCAATCGCATTTAAAGAGCTAATATTGACATTATTCTACAATATCCCTTACTTATATTTTACAAATATTAAATACCAATCAAACATATTGCAGGACCCCCCAGTAGGGCCTAAGAGCTAAAAGGTAACAGTAATACTGTTAACAACAGTAACAGTAATAACAAAGTAACAATATTTTATATAATAAATAAAACAGGGGATACTTAAATACAACATTTATCTTCTTCTTCTTTTTTTTTTTTTTTAGACAGAGCCTCAAGCTGTCACCCTGGATAGAGTGACGGGGCATCACAGCTCACAGCAACCTCCAAATCCTGGGCTCAAGCGAGTCTCCTGCCTCTGCCTCCCAAGTAGCTGGGACCACAGGCATCAGCCACAACACCCGGCTATTTTTTGGTTGCAGCCGTCATTGTTGTTTGGCGGGCCTGGGCTGGATTCGAACTCGCCAGATCAGGTGTACGTGGCTGGCTCCTTAGCCACCTGAAGCACAGGCACCAAGCCACAACATTTATCTTCTAGTATATCAATGGAAAATTTGTATGACTTTCTAAACGTAGCACAAAATTTAGAGCTCCCATTTGTCTGTGCCATATCTTTCTTCTGTTAATAAAGATGTGTTTAACACCACTTGAAATAACATGAGGATAAGGGAATATTCTTTTCTTTTTCAAAATCAAACTGATTACTTCAAACTGGTAAATTCATACGTCAGCATTTTATTAAAGGTGATAAAAGTAAAGACACAAACATTTAAATTTGTTTTACTAAAGAAATAAAATGTATTTTATTATTTAATATGTCTCACTTATTTTGTAATCATTTTTATGAATATTATAGAAAAATATGTGATAAGTATATTTGAGACTAAAGCAAAAATATGTATCCTCGAAATTCAAATAAAACTATGTCCCTTTTAAAATAAAATAATTTAAAACATTTGTGAAAATCTCATTTTATAGACAGTCCAACATAAAACATGGTAATTATTAATTTTCAAGTCATTAGTTATGTTACTTGAAATAATTCTTATAAAATTGTCCAAAATTAAAGGAACTTCATTTGTCACCCTATGCTAGGCAAATTGTCACATTACATTGGGTCTCTTACAGTGAAATGTTCCAGTTGACAGTCACCCATCAGAATGTAGCCATCAATTAAGGACACACTAGAAATCCTCTGGAAGATCTTTCTTTGTGTTGAAGCAATTCGCATGATAGACTAAAGCGCTCTCTCTTTCTAGGTGATGTTTTGTGTGCTTGATGTTTTATCACATGTTTCTGTTTTTCTAGTAAAACATTGATTCTTTCTTACAGCCCCAACAGTTATTGGTTTCTAAAACGGATATCTACAAATATGTACCATAACTGCTACAGTTAGGTACTCATTAAACAATAGAGCTTTCCTTTTTTTATGTCCGCGTATTTGTCAAATGATCATGAAGGTCTTGAGTTCTCCTCAGCTTGACTAATCTTTAGGCGAGCTTCTTTCTGACTCTTGCCTCCGAGCTCCCCTTGCATAGAAAATTTACTTTAGAAAACTTATAATTGAAATTTTTTTCTCTCGCCCTTCAAGATATAAATCTTTCAGCTTCTTGAGAGTGTTACAGTCAAAAAATGCCTTTGTCAAAGACATGAGAGTCATGCCTTTGAAACGGATCAGCAGAGAATAAAGTCCCTGTCTCCCATTCTCCTTGGGAGGGTAGGAGCCTAACTCCACTACATGCTAATTAGGAAACATGAAGGACCTCATCATATTGACCAAGCTCTCCCCAACCTCTAGTGACCTCTGATACTTAACTAACTCAACTCCTCGCTTAGAAACACTTACCTTGTGTTTCAGTGGACCTGAGCTTAGTCTTGCTCTCTTATTGTAGTAATTTTGAATCAAATCTCCCTTGCTTTTTAACTGTATCCATAAAATTTTTATCTGACATATGCAGGTATATCATATTATCCAAAATACAGAAATTATATTTACCTTTTTGCAATATTTTCTTTTCTTTTTCTTTCTTTTGTTTTATGAAAGACAATAATATAATTGCCTCTAATTGAAACTTAGATGTCTTGGGATATTAGCAAAAAAAAAAAAAAAAAAAAAGAAAGGAAAAGGAACAATAAAGACAGACAAGGAAAATATATCCACTAATTGAGGTCAATGGGGACTTGATGAGTAGTGAAACTTGTATCACCCTACCCCCCAAATTCCACTCTTACCACATATGAACACTTCAAGCTCATAGAACACAAATAATATTAATCAAAACTATTCTTCAGTGGATATGTTATTTTCCAGGAATGAAGCAACTTCTCACTTGAAGCTTCCATTTATACGTATGTTGCGAAGATCACGATTTCACGACCTTGCTATTGCGCACATCTATACTCGGTGTACATATTTCTAGAGGATTTATGGATGAGCACTGTGCTATCTTTAATCTCAAGAAGTTTTACCCTCACCCATTACTATGCATACAGATATATTGTTTAGAGAGATGTTGGATAGTTTTCTTCATGCTCTCAAAGAAAGTAACCAATACTGCCAAAGAGAAGTGGAAAGAGCATCAAAAAACCCTCCTTAGGTATGTGGTTGAAGGTCAAAACAAGTTTTTATTCAGTAAAGTGGTGAAATTTTGTTTACTTTAATTCTTTTATTTTGATGAAAGGAGTAGACTTTTGTATTGTTTAAGTATATAGTAAATGGGCTGTGTTACTTATACATATATATCATATTTTATGTATGTGTGTGTGTATATAGATAGATAGATAGATAGATAGATAGATAGATAGATAGATAGATAGATAGATATGAAACGTGCCTGGCCCTGTTTTCTTTGTTATTTGTTGATGCCTTTTAATCCTCACTTCTCAATCTTCCCCTTGTATGATACACATCTGGGGAGGCTACAAGATTCCTGATTGCTCCTTCCTTTGGCATCAGTTGGAGACTAGTGCCATGAGCTCCTGCCATCATGGCAGCAACCCTCAGTTCACCCCACTCCTGCACCACCATTAAATCCTCAAGTCAGTCTCTTTTCCTTGATTTCTCTAACCATTTGGGACTTGCACAAGAGACTCGCCATTCTTTCCTACATGACTTTGAATAATCAAGTAATAAATCTCATCTCTTGGGGCGGTATGGATGTGGTGTTCTCGCTCTTGGTATCTTAATATCCAAAGCAAATTTGTATGTGTGTGTATGTGTGTATACTTTCCAACAAACAGCTTTCTCTTACTTATGGCTAAATCCAATTATATTTTTTCTACCTTTATTTATAGAGTTTGCTTTTCTCATCTGAAAATATTGTATCACCACCTCCTCAGTTTCTCAGCATATTAAACAAGGTGAAATTAAAAATATTAATATTAAGTCTAGGCAAGACTTTTTAAAAATGTTTTGTCTTTTTTTTTTTTTTGAGACACAGTCTTACTATGTCACCCTCAGTAGAGTGCAATGGCATCATAGCTCACAGAAACCTCAAACTCTTGAGCTTAAGCAGTTCTCTTGCTTCAGCCTCCCAAGGAGCTGGGACTATAGGCATCCACCACAATGCCCAGCTGTTTTATTTTTGCAGTTATTTAGGTGGCCCCTAGCCAAGTTCGAACCCGCCATCCTTGGTTTATGTGGCTGGCACCATAACCACTGTGCTATGGGCGCCGAGCCATTTTAGTCTTTAAATTCTTGTACAATTTAATGTGTAATGTCACAATAGTAGAGACCTCGTAGGAATAGATGCATGACTCTTGAGAGACATAATAAAAGATAAAGTAAATGATAATGAAATTGGTTAAAAATAGTGGGTTTCTCTGTCCTGACAAGCTGGTTCATATCATTTTGTGTTTTCTGGGTATATCATACAATTTAAAATACCATAAGTAAACTAACACTGTCATTTAAAGAATTCTTGACATAGACTAGCATTTAAATATGTTTTTAACTTTACTTTCCAGAAACCCACAAATTAGCTACAAAAAAGTCTCTCGAATTTTAACAAAAGCATAGAATATAAAGTGCAATGAGAGGAGAAAGTATAAATCAGGTAGAAAAGTGATAAATTACTTGACATCTCTAGGATGGTTGGAACTGAAGCCATCATGAGGAGAAATAAAAATCAGGAAAACTCACCATGACAAGTCTGAGATACACTCATTGGGAACAAGAGATGCGCATTACTTTGAAAATAGTAGGATAGGTGAAAACATAAGAGTTGTTTGCAAAATAGGAGTTAGATGGCCACACAGCAATCTTTACTAAATAAAAAAGCCTAAATTTCTTTTCCTAGGAAAAATTTAAAATAGCTGGAGGAAATTGTAGATTCTAAGTTGCAAATTATAGGTATAGGTAAATGTGTTATTCTGGAAACAGAAATATAAGGCAGTCATTTAGATGACTTAATAGAAAAAATTAAGAGGTATAAAATATAAGTTTATATTAGAACTGGTTAATGTTTATTTTATTTGGGGTTGTTTTTACTGTACTTGTCTTTTTAGATGATGTGGATTATCAAAAGAACTTCTGTTGGTTTTTCTCCCTAAATGGATATAAAAACTTCTCTCAAAGGATGCTTTAAAGCAGAGGTGTACAGCTCATGGCCTGCAGCCCACATGTGGCTCAGGGTGGCTATGAAGGCCTCCCACACAAAATCATAAACTTACTTAAAGCATTATGAGATTTTTTTTTTTGGTATTTGTTTGTGCGGTTCTCAAGCATTAAATTTGTAGTTGATAATGTTTGTCACAAAGTCATATAAAATAAGCATACATACATTCTCACTATTATTAAACAGGCATGGTTTCAGTTTTATAGAAGGGTGTGGCTTCCAGTGTGTTAATTTCCCAGTGCAGACAGTTGACTTGACACCATCAGACATCACAGGTGCTTGTGGTGACTTGGCAAAGCTGTGATTATCGATAATGTTAGGATTTTAATGTTACTTACAAGTAAGGTAAACATTATTTGATTTTTTCTTATTTGAAACAGAGTCTTGCTCTGTCACCCGGAGTAGAGTGCAGTGGCATCATATCCTACAGCAACTTCAAATTCTTGGGTTCAAGCGATCCTCTTGCCTCAGCCTCCCAAGTAGCTGGGACAACAGGCACCTGCCAGATGCCAGGCTAGTTTTTCTCTTTTTAGTGGGTCTCGCTCCTGCTCAGGCTGCTCTCCAACTTCTGAGCTCCGCTGATCCACCCTCCTGAGCTGCCCAGAGTGCTAGGATTATAGGCTGGAGGCATCGTGCCTGGCTTTGATTATTAAAGGGTCTTCTCCACTTTGGCAGTGCCTCATTTATCACCCCCCACACTTTACAATCAACCCTCCACCTCACCTGCATCAGCAACTGAGATGTTGAAGGGCCTAAATCTTGCTTTCTATTTTCCTGGGCAATTAGTATAAGTAAATATAGTCCCTTATCTATTATTATATTTTTAATCTCATCATTGCTTCTACAAAGTTTCCAAAAAATAGAGAAAGATAAAATGTACAGATGAAGGAAGGGTGTTCAGTGAAAAGTGGACAGACGTCTATTTCTAGGGAGAGGCAAATCGTGAGGTACTCTGTTTAATTTGTAGGGAATTTGTGCAAGTTTTCAAAGACTATAATACTTGAAAGGTGTTATATGCAAAAACAGGCTGCCAAATTTGATGCCTATGAAAGGATTATATTCTAAGTAAAAAAGAGCAGAACTTAACTGTCTCATCAAAAATTTTTTTTTAGAAGTTACAACTCAGATAATTCTATTGTAAAAGTTTGTTATAAATAGTATATTTAATAGCAAAAACTCAAAACCACTTACTGATGGTGAGTCTATTAAGCAATGTATGAACACATGTCAGGTCTAATTGGCCCTGAACAGAAGGGCACAAATAAAATCATTTTGTCTCACTGGAGTATAGCCTGGCAAATTGAAGAAACTGGAAAATCTATTAAAGGAAGTTTAGAGACTAAAGCTTCTAATTTAAAATTTTATGGTTTGGTGATGGATGATAGCACTGCTGCTACAAATACAGCTCAACTTGCCATTTTTATTAGAGGTATTGATGACAAATATAATGTAACGGAAGAAATGGCTTCTTTAGTACCATTAAAAGACACAACTAAGTCAAGAGATTTATATGAAGCAGTAAAAAATATGTTAAGGTGATTTTCCTTGTCCATTGTTAACCTATCTAGTATAGTTACAGATGGTGCCCCAGAGATTGTAGGTAAAAGAGAAAGACTTGTAAAATTAATGGAAGATGATGTAATTGTCACGCAAAACTCACATTTGATGAAGTATCATTGCATAGTACCTCAAGAAAATTTATGTGAAAAAGCTTTAAAAATGGATAATGTCATGCAAATCATCAAGACAGGGAATTTCATAAAGGCCGAGAGATTGAATCATTGCCAATTCCAAGGATCCCTTAAGAGTATTGGTGCTGACTATGGCGACACCATACTTCTCAGAAGTACGATGGCTAAGCAGAGGCCAAATGTTGAAACAATTTTATGATTTGTGACATGTTATCTAATCCTTTATGGTACCCCAAACCAAATTTGTTCCAGGACTTAATGATAAAAACTGACTTACAGAGTTAGCATTTTTGGTGGATTTAATCACTCTTTTAAATGAGTTAAACATGCCTCTTCAAGGTGAAAACCAACTTACCAATAGAAAGTTTCCAACCATAACAGCATTCCAAGTGATGCTGAAATTATGGCAAGCTCAAATGAAGGCAAACAATTATATGCATTTTGACATGCTGGCTAAACAGTCCTGTAATCAGTGAAAAATATGTTTCTTATCTTTTGATTTGATAGAAGAATTTGAAAACAGATTGCATGATTTCTGGGAAAATAGTATTTTATACGTTTGTGACTCCACTTTCAGTTGACATAAATATCTTGCCTGCCAATTTTCCAAATGGAATGCATTGAGCTGCAATCTGACATTCAACTTAAAGAAATATCTGATCATGGCTGTTTAATTGACTTTTGTAAGTCCTATGTTCCCAGAGACAATGTCCCTCACTTTCTAGGAGATTTGATTAAAGAACATATATTTATTTGAAATATTTCTTCAGTTAATGCATGTAATAGATAAAAACACACTGAATTATTTGCCTTTATCCTAAAATCAGTGATTTGTTCATTACATGCAGGTCCTTTCTAGCACATGATTGTGAACTCCAAGTGAGAATAGTTTAAATAAGAAACTTATCCCACTATGAGCATGATAAATAGATGATATAGACAAATGTTCTACTTCGTTGGCATCGAACATAAAAATGTCAGCTTCTAACATCGAAATTCACTTAATAAGATGAACTCTTCTAGAGTTTATATTCAAGTTTTATAGACAGTACGAATATTCCCTTTCTAATTTTTAAAAATTCTTTTCTCACTTTTAATTGATTTATTGTGGCACAACACAGTTTTATAACACATCTGTTTGAAATAACTTACATTATGGTTTTTTATGATTGTAACCATTAGTGTATTAAAGAATCTCTTATATCCTTTTTATTTATTTAGCTTCTTTAATTGTTATAGTTATTTTCATATTATCTCCTTTGTTGGTACTTTAGTTATTTCCCTGATGTGATGCTGAGCAGCTTTACCCTAATGAATACTGTTGCAGACTCCCAGTGGAAGCTTATAAACAGCAAAACTTAGTTTGGCATTTACATCCAGCAATTATTCTCTTCTGTCTTAATTTCAGGCATCATAGAGGGATCACTTAAATATAATTTTTAAATGTCTACAATTAAAATTGTGCCTATACATAAGCAATTGAATCAAAAAGTTGAATTATATTCCATTCTTTGTGTGTCAAAAATGAGTACCTAAAGATCTAATATCTCACTAATACCTAATTCTTAAACATTTACATTTAATAACCTGTAGCCACTTATAAAGTTAAATATAAAGTGGTGAATTTTAGGTTGAAATTCAGGAAAGCTTTAAAACATCTAATAATTCAGGTATCACTGCAGATCATCAAGAAAAATAGTATTTACATTAATTTTTAGATAAAACTTTAATGTCATTTCCAGTGTGAGAGACTGGTAAAACCAGACACATTAAGTCAAAATAGCAAAAATCACTTCTTTGACACATGCCACAGTCACAAACTCCATTATAAAATCTACAAAAGTACAGATCTTTAGCTGTTCAGAAAATAAAAGCTCTCATCCATGAAAAATGCAAAAGAGTGAGAAATACAGCATAGGTGCAAAGATTTGTGTTTATCCATTTCCCCAAAACATTTTTCGTTTTTTTAAGGAGGAGAGAAGAATTTTAGAAAAGTAAGCATTGCTGTGTGCGGCATTGTGGCAAGAATAATGGGTGGCTTAGTCAAAAGTGTAGATAAAATGCTTTACACTGTTTATAGTTGAGTAGAGATGATGCACTGATTTTGATATTAAAAAATCTATGCTAAAGGAAAATAATATATTTTAGATATAGTTTTAGTTGACAGATTGATTAAGTATAACTATAAAAATTAAACATATAAATCCATGTCCATAAAAAGTATAGTGATTATCAGACAATGAATATATACTGAGTTGCACAACCATTTGAAATGTTATCAAAGAAATATCAAATACATATTTGTAATATATAAATTGACATAAAATAATTGAATTAATTACAATCAATATCATTCTAAATATATGAGTAGCAAATAATAAAAATAAGAATATAATATTTAAGTTGAATACAGTGAAAAAGAGCGTCTCCCTTTAGATCACTGGTTACTTAAAAAGAGATTTGACCCAAATTTATTCTTTGGTCATTGAAGCGAGTCTCTAGAGATTCTGTGTTCTTGAAAGTGACTGATTTAAGGAAAAATAATTGCCTTTGTAGCCAATAGAATATGAAAATGTGCCCGTCTAGAGGCTTCTGTGAAAGATTTGTGTTGTTGTTATTTTTTTGTTTTGTTTCTCCCCAAAAGGGAAAACTGGAAGAGCAAACCTCCAACTGTCTGGAGGAGGAAACTGGAGTAACCTTGTTACAGAACACCTGTAGCTTTATAGGGGAGATTTTTTCTGGTCGATCTGTCAGATTTTCAGCGTTGTGGCTACTACACTGACTGAGCCAGGGAGTATCCACATCCCTTATTCCACCCCAGGTCAAGAGATTGAGTCTTTGGTGACAGCTAGCAACTCTGCCTTAAAATACTGCTCATGATTACCTGTGACCTTGTTATTTTAGTGTATTCTTTATGTCCTCCATGATATTTTTGATCTTCCAAAATTACACAGAGATAATTTATCAAGACAACATGCAACACACACTATGTTTCTGAACAAAGTCATCAAAGTTTTGGTGTATATTTTATTCTTACAAATCATCTCAATTTAGGATAGGCTAATTTCAAATGCTCAAATCCTCCAGTGGCAAGACTATCATATGGGATATAAATATCTAAGATTTGCATGTTGTCTTAATAAATTATCTCTTTTAACACTATAAAAATATTTTATGTATGCTACTATCATTCTTTTTAAAATAATTTTGAACTGATATTAATATACTCACTCCACCTTAATAATCATTATTGGCAAAACTGATTAACTATTTTTCATCCTGTTACTTTTAGCCTGTTGGTATCTTTATTTAAAAAATCTTTTTAACTCCCAAATACAGTATAGTATTGCACATTGCTTTTTATTTATGTGACAATTTCTCCTTCTTAATGGCAATGCTACCGTTGTTTACATTTAAGATTATTTTCAGTATAATGGATTCAAATTCATTACCTTACTATTGTTTTTTTTAATTTGATGGTGCATAAATTCCAACCTTCATTAGACATAAATGTGCTAATCATTTTTCTCCTTTAAATTACAATATATAATATTCTAATTTTTTATTCTACAAGAGTAAAAATTATTATTATTGTTATATTTTATTTATTTTCACAGCCTTTTGCTTCTCTGGGAATTTTGGTTTGCTAGTTTTTAAACTGCCAGATTATCTATTTTACTCATTTTTATATATAACTGCTTGAAATGTTTTCCTGATTTAAAAATGTATTGTTCCCACCTCCCTTTTTAAATTAGATTTTAACACTTTCAGTTAATAGTTTCTGAGACTAGGGCTCAATATCTTGACTATGCTATATTTTTCTTCATAATATAATTTCTCATCTAAAGATTTTAATTTTTTCTCTTACTTAAAATATCTAAAATCCTGGATTGTCCAAAATAACTTCTAAATTACATTTGCTCAGTTGCTTTTTTTTTCAGATTTTAATTAATTTGGAATGTGCTTATATATTTACCTGAACTTTACAAATTTACTTACTTAATGTGACTATAATTTCAGAAAGCATGATTTTTTACAGCCTTCAAAGTTAGAAATGAAATACCAACTTTGTCTTAAATAAATCCCCATCTGAATCAGGACTTCTATTTGAATTTCATTTTGCTGAATTATGCGTCTATCCTATTATTGTCTATTTAACACAATATCTTAAATTGAGTAGGTTTGTTTTACATCGTTGATAGGCAAGAAAGGCTGACAATAATTATTTTAAATTAATTTTCTTTGATATTATGTAATCATTACTGAATTTATAAAAATTGTGGCTCAATGAATAGGACGCCATCCCTTTATACCAAGGGCAGCAGGTTCAAATCCTGTCCTGGCCAAACAGCAGCAAATAAATAGCTGGCTTTGTGGCAAGTGCCTGCAGTCCCAGCTACTTGGGAGGCTTTGGCAAGAGAATCGCCTAAGCCGAAAAGCTGGAGGTTGCTGTGAGCTGTGACACCATTGCACCCTACTGAGGGCTAAAAAGTGAGAATCTGTCTCTAAATTAAAAAAAAAATATATTGTGGCTATAATTCTTGTTATAAATATAAGTCAATAAATAGATCTTATACATAGAGAAATGGAAACAGAGAGAAAGTGAAAGAGATGGAAAATTTACATTGTTGCGATACTAGTTATTCTCAAAAATCATAATATGTGTTTCTTAACTTTAATTTTTAGATTTTGATATATTCGCTTATTATGGATGTTAAAATTTTTCCTCAGAACTTCTTTACATTCTTTCTTTAAAGTTTCCTAAATATTGCACATTTTTTTCTATGTACATTGACTAGGTTTTACTATCACAGAAAATTGTTATACTGATCTTATATTTAATATTTAATTGCTTGCCCTAACATCATATGATTTCTTTTATTTTCTGAATTTTTGTGACTTCAGGTCACAATAGGAGCAGAGGAGAAAAATCAAATGTATAAGTGATTGTTTTAATCTGTTGTTACTCATTTATAAGAGTTAGGAGGTTGTGAAATAAAAAGGATAATGCAAACATTCATATTTTAGTAGAAATAAGTTTAATTTTTCATAATGTGAAATTATATTTGCTATATATATGCAGTAAAAAGTATTTTTAATCTTTAGCTTTTTTTCTAGTTGCATTTTACTTAAAATTTTTGTTACAAATACCTGCTGAATTTTTTTCAATTATTTTAAATAGTACCTTGTATTTTTTGAAATGTGGTAAATTGTATTAGTAATTACTATTTTTGGCATTACACAAGACTGAACCTTTCTTCTACTTAAGCTATAATAAAACTTTGTATAAAACTAAACCACTTTACATGCAATAACGGGCTGAGATCAAGTTAAAAATATCTGTTGAGCCCCCAAATGAAAAGAAAAAAAAAAAAAACTAGAAAATCTGTGAAACAACCAACTACACATTTTTTACATTTTTTTTTCCCTGAGAGTTTCTACCCAATATGGAAATTTGAGTTTCTGCTTGAAGAGTGTTGGAGTGCTAGGCAAGGGGAAACAATTTAGGGTATGCCCAGTGGTGTAATATCACTGGAGAATCCTACAAATATTAGGATCATAAATGGATACACTAGAAATCAAATTCATTATACAGAAGGGGACATAGAGAAACTTGTTTCTCTGCACTTTAATTTGATTATATAGAAAATAAAATCATTACTGAGAATTCATAACCATAAGCACGACATCACATATTTTTATAGCCCGCATCCATGCTGTGTGGTCCACAAAGTTTCAAAAAGATTCAAGCAGAGAATTTAATTCAATTTAATGTACTTTCATATTAGTTATGCCTCAGGCAAATTGTTGAAGCAAAAGTGAATATCCTCAGGAGAAAAGTAACTTCACTCTGTGGTCTCAAGGAGCTATAAAGTCCTATGGAACGTAAAGAAGGCACAGTGAAAACTCTTTTAATACAAATAGAAACACTGCATTACGTACAAATAAGAACCATTAAAATAACAGATATAGAACTTGACCATAAAGCAATTACTATATCTATAATTTAAAATAAATACACACTTACATATTAATGGACAGAACTACTAGCTGGACACAGGAAGTTATGTTACAGAATAAAGGAACAAAGGAGAGAATCAAACAGCATTGACACATTCTAAGATGGTTTGATTTAAAAATAAAATAAAAATAAAAAGTTTAGCCCATAATGGAGTTGAGGTCATAAAGGAATTGTTTCTCTCTATGTATTTTTCAATGTCTTTGTGAAATGAATGCCATTTGGACATTCTCATGGAAAATAGCTGGGGAGGGAGTGGCACCCCACATATGGTATATCCTGGCCAAATTTCCTGTCTCTCTAATGTTTGAATTACCTCCCACACATCATGCCAAGTAAGCTCTGGCATCCCTCCCTCATTAAATGTAGGCCACAAGTTTCTGTCAACCAACCAAGTAAGCTGTTAGTCACTTTCAGCTGCGCAAGCTTAGCTATTAACTAGAAACCATAGGGAAATGCACATACATCAGTGAATTTTCAAAATCTGGTATTATTTTTCATCCCTTTTGTCACACTCTAGAGTATTAGTCACATTCACTGGTTATTTGGTGATATATATATCCCTGAGGTTCTGAAATTATTTTATGTGGTAATTATTTCTTTCTCATATTGTATATCTGACCCTTGAAGAATGCTGCCAGCAATGGGAGATAGTTGTGGTGAATCTTGAGGAGAATGAACATTCATTTTCATGATATATGCTCTAAAGGAGAACATTACAGTGTTTCAAGCTGAGGAAGGTGAGTTGTTTTGATACAGAAAGGTAAGCCACTTTACTAATAGGGAAGAATCAGAAATACTTGGGGTTTCAAGATTAGCAGTTTTGACTGCATGAACCAGATATAGTTATTTCATTATTCATGATTCTTTCATTTTTCAAATAATGCCCTAACTTTCACATGAAAAACTCTGGTGAATTTAATTATCAATGTAAGTGAGCAACTCACATAATTAAATATTGTTTACATTTTCACAAACATCAGACCTGTGGATACAAAGAGCAAGAGGCTCTTTTAAGGCTGTTACAGAAGTTTGATTTTCAGACTGTGGGTTGGAGTGAAGGTTAAAGACCTGGGCTTCTCATTTCTAGTCTTTAACAGTCAAACACACTCAAGTAATGTAACCTCCACTATTGTCGTCATAATCAAGTATGTCAGCCACTGGAGCTCCCAAGGCTTGTGGGAGGAGGTGATAAAGTCTTAATTGCGATGCTACTGTGTGCCATGCGTTACTAGGCTCCAATTTCTAATTGGCAAGGAGCTCAACATTTCAGGTAAACCCAAGGCAAGCCCAAACCCATCCCTAAATCCCCTCTGTTGAATTTTTCTCCTGAAACTACTCCTTTTAAAATTTCTGTGGTAGTCTGAGTCAAATCAGGAGATATAAATCATGAAGTAAGTAAAAGTGAAGTTTAATATAAATATTTAACCATGATTAAAATAAGTATAAAACATAAGGGAACTTCGTTTATTATCCTAGGACAGAAGGAAAGCACTAAGGAAGGACAAGCTTGAAAGGGGTTTATCCTTTACCAGAGAAGTCAAAGTATAGCCAGTGCATGTGGGAAAACTTTGTGTTAGCCGCATCGGAGCTGGTCTGAAGATGGTGGGAACTCACTCAAGTTCACCTCATGAACAGGTTTGCTCAGGGAGTCTCACCAGCCTGAATTTCTGGTTTCCAGATCAAATGGGCAGAGGAAAGATAATTGCCAGGCTGGTGTGTACTTCCAGGTGGCAGAGGAAACACACCAAAACAGCCTGGGTCTCTCTGGTCAGGCTTCAATGAAGATTCTTGTACCACATTTTCCACTATCCCACACCAGGAAACGCAGAAAGCCTCTTACTCATATGATGTCCTAAAGAGTCCTCTATTGAAAAAAGCTTATCATTTGCTCTTTTATGTTTATTTTATTGTTTTTATTGTTGGGGATTCATTGAGGGTACAGGAAACCATGTTACACTTGCTGCATTTGTTGGGTAAAGTCCCTCTTACAATTGTGTTTTGCCCCCAAAAGGTGTGGCACACATCAAGACCCCAAGATCCCACCCACCTCGCTCCTTCCCTCTCTCTGCTCTTCTTTTCCCCACCCCTCCCTCATTCTTTCTCTCTCTGCTCTCCCCTTCCCTCACCCCCACCGTGTCAATAATTGTCATTAATTGTCCTCATATCAAACTTGAATACATGGAAAAAGCATTATTCTTTTAAAGTCTATTTTGAGG